>JASDQU011504865.1:7756-23224 GCA_032191745.1 Picea mariana
GTATGTCTCCATTCCAGTGTATTAGGTTTTTTTCCGCCACCTCTGGTACATATTTCTTCCTCCATAGCCTTGCCTAGAGGTCCTTGGGATTCTTAAGCCATCGCCACCATATTTTGGCACTTAGGACTTTATTCATGATGGTGGGGTCTCGTAAACCAAGGCCTCCTTGCGCTTTGGGTTGACAAAGTTTGTCCCAGCTGATAAGCGTTATTTTCTTCCCTGTATTGAGGCCTTGCCACAGGAAATTCCTTTGTAAGCTTTTAATGGTTGTGAGGACAAACTTTGGAGCAGCCAGTGCCGAGAAGATGTAGGTGGGAAGGGCCTGGAGAACTGCTCGGAGGAGTATGAGACGACTCGGAAGGTTTAGAACTCTGAGGGTCCAGGAAGAGAGTTTCCTAGTAAAGGAGGAGAGGAGATATTTCCAAGAGGAGTTCCGGAGGGCATTATCAATCAGAGGGATGCCAAGGTATTTGGACGGAAGGGAGCTTCTGTGGAAACCTAAGATATCAGAGATATGGCGCTGAATCGGGGGTGGCGTATTAAAGAAAAAGATTTGGGATTTGTCTTTGTTGCAGTCCAAGCCTGAGGCCTCAGAGAAGGTTTGGAGGATCAAGAGGATGGATTTTGCTTCACGAACAGTTGGGGTACCCATCAGGAGCATGTCATCCACGAATTGGCTATGTGAGATAGGGGGGGAAATGCCATGCAAGGGTAGGCCTACCAATAAGTTGTTTGCAATAGCTGAGTGAATATATTGACTAAGATCTTCGGCCATAATAATGAAGAGGAACGGGGAGAGAGGGTCTCCCTGTCTAATTCCTCTAGAAGGGGAGAAGGGGTGAGAGGGAACACCATTGATAAGGATGGAGAAAAAAGCTGAGGAGGTTAGGTTCAAGATCCAAGTCACCCAAAAATTATCAAAGCCAAAGGCAAGGAGCATTTCCCGCATGTAGTCCTAGCTTATCTTATCAAAGGATTTAGAAAGATCTGATTTAAGGGGCATACCTGGCATTCGATTCTTCTGCAAAGAGTGGATCACCTCATGAGCTAGGATGACGCTGTCCAGGATTTGTCTGCCCTCCACATAGCCCGATTATTCCAGAGAGATGATAGTTGGCAGGATGGGCTTGAGCCTTCTAGCAATCACCTTTGTTAGAAGTTTGTAGATGACGTTGCAGAGGGCTATGGGTCTGAACTGCTTGGAATGGTGAGCCTGCCCTTCTTTGGGGATGAGAGTGAGGAAATTCACATTGAGAGCTTGAAGGACTTGTCTTGTGGAGCGAGAGTCTTCAATAATTTCCCATACCTCTACCCTAATCATCAACCAACAATGGTGGAAAAAGTCACTGGTAAAGCCGTCAGGGCCGGGTGCCTTGCATTTTGGGGTGTCCTGAAGTGCTTGATCCACCTCCTCGATTGTAATAGGCCAGAGCAGAGCTAAGTTTTGCTCCTTGGTAACGAGGGAGGGTACATGCTGCGTGACCTTAGCTATGGCTTCTGATCTGTCCAGGAAAGGTTCCATGAGGAGATCTTTGTAATAGTCTATCAGCGTTGTCTCCAGGTCTTCATGGGAAAAAATGGGCTCACCATTGGTGAATATTAGGTGTGTGATTCTATTAGTGTGACGGCGCTAAATGACGGATCTATGGAAGAATTTGGTGTTGCGGTCCCCCTCCTTGAGCCATTGGATGCATGATTTTTGTTTCCATAGAATCTCTTCTTGTCCTTTTCTGGCCTCCATTTGTTGATTTACTGTTGCTTCCTGGGATTTAAGCTCATCCATTAACCCTCGCAATCGGATCTGATTTTGAATCACCTCCATTTGCTCTGACCGCTGCTTTTGGGAGTCGAATATATTGCCGAAGGTTTGCTTGTTCCAGATTTTGAGAATTTGTTTGAGGTTTTTTAACTTTTGTTGGAATCTGTACATCTTGGAGCCATAGGGGACCTCTGCCTACCTCCACCAATCCTGGATCTTTGCTTGGAAGTCTGGATGGTTGAGCCAGAAATGTTCAAACCGGAAAGGTTTTTTCCCTGGTGATGCTGGCACATCCATCCATAGCTAAATGGGCCAATGATCCGAGCCAGGGATATTCAGAATACTCGCTTCCAGGGATGTTCCCTCCAGCATAAGGGAACCATAGATGAGGAAGCGATCGAGTTTGCAGGTGACTTGGTGTGATCCGGTTATTCTATTTGTACAGGTAAAAATGTCGTTGATAGCTTCCAGGTCAATGAGATTGAGTTTATCTATGAGGCTATTGAAGTCAGTGGAGTCTTGATCTAGGCGTCTTGATCCCCCTTTTTTTTCCTCCAGACTGCGAATGAGATTGTAATCTCCCCCAATAGTCCAACGATTGTATCTAGTCAGGTTGGATAGGTATTCCAAGTTCCTGAGGAAGGCTTGCTTATCCCTTGGGTTGGCCGGGCCGTAGACATTAGTCAGGTGTCCGGGCTTGTTAGAGCCTATAAGCCTATAATCGACAGTAATGGACCATTTGGTAGTGATAAAATTCTCATCAGCAATGATTTGGGGTTCCAGAGGATAGCCAAACCTCCAGCATTTCCTGTTGTTCCGGTTGAAATTGCTTCCCCTTGCTTCCAACAGTAGGGGAGTAGCCTATCAATGTCTTCAGTTGTGCATTTTGTTTCCTGTAGTAATACTATGTCTGGTTTTTCCGCAAAGATCATATCTCGTAGCATTTTTTGCTTGCTACGTCCATTGAGGCCTCTGATATTCCAGGAGATAATCTTCATGATGATGGGGGGGTGGAGAGGGGAGGAAAGTTGTCCGAGATGAGGTGGATTTGCCCTGAATTTACCATGAAATGGCCTATTTCTTGTATAAGCTTATTGGTAGACTTCCTTCCTCCTTTCTTTTCATCTTTCTGAGTTTTTCTCAGGTTCTTTGATTGACTGCTCTGTATTCCCAGGCCCTTGCTGGATCGAGCTGTGGAGCCAGCGGAGGAATTGAGAAAGACCTTATGCACCTTTCGTAATTGATCCCGAGGTATAGTGTACAGTTTCTGATGCCTGTAGGCGTGTTCGAGGTGCTCCAGGTCCACCCCAGCTAATTCTTGCTCTTCTAGTTCCATTTCAGCATCACCGTCCTCTGTCTCCAGAAAATCTTGTTGATCTCCTGCCGTGTCTAGGGGGGGGTGATCAGATTCCTTCCCCTGTGGTGGTCGTTCTTCCCCTTGACCCAAAGACTGGGGAGGATTATCCGCATGGAGTTCATTGGGATTTAAGAGGGTTGAGGGGTTCTCTAGTTGATCTTGTAATATTGCATATTTATTACTAGTGGAGGGATCTTTACTTATTTGGGTTGGCTGCTTTCGTCCTGCTTGTCTTCTTTTCCCCGCTGGTTGAGCAAAGTCGTCCTTATCTTTTCCGCCTTCTGGGTTCCCTTCTTTGTGAGCCACATTGAGGGGGCACTCTCTACAAAGATGGTCGTGTTCATGGAATTTCCTGCACCTGAACGGAATGTGTTCGTAGTCGATGGTTTGGGTCCAATCCTCGTCATGGTATTAGAGAATTATTGTTCCCGGCAACGGTTTAGCTATGTTCAGGTATACGTAGATGCGTGCATAAGAGGTGTATCGCCTCTGCTTAGTAGCTTCTAAAGACTTAACATATATTCCAATGGTATTGCCTATACCATCCAAGACCTCTTCCAGCCAGAATTCCTGGGGGAGAGAGTACAGTCTGATCCATACTGGTGCATGGGAAAAATCTTCCTTTTCAGGGCTAAACTTCTCAGTCCAAAATCTTAAGAAGAATCCTGCTGAGTTATAGAAATAAGGCCCGCCATCGAAAATGTGATTGCGGTCCTCGAGGTCGTGCAAGATGATTGTGAATAAGCCCTTGGAGCCCAGTTGTAGTTCATAGTGTCCTTTTGGCTTCCACCAGTATTGTATCCATTTGATTAGATCCCACTCTGACGGCCACAACCCTAGGAATTTCCCCACTAGGACGTGGTCTCTCATGTATTGATTTTTCTCTTCTATGCAYGGTGAGTTGATAATGTATTTCGGGTCTTGTGGYGCTTATGGAATGCATTTTCTGGGTAGCCATGGAGTCGGCGCTGTAGCGGGTATGGCTGCATTCTCTGGATCGATATCCATCTCCCGGTCCTTGAAAGTTCCTTCCGCCAGGAGTTTTGCACGCAGATCTGGTGGAGGCTCAAAGGTCGGTCGTTTGAAACCTTCTCCAGAACCYCCATTCGCAGTGGCCTGTTTGTAGGAGGCGCCATTCGGCCCTCCTTCCTTCAGAGTCATGAACCCTAGCGGGGCTAGAAATGTGGCAGTGCGGTTGAAACCCTAAAACCCTAGACCGGGTTGCAGAGCGTGCGTCATCCCTGTACTACTTTAGGCTACTTTATTCTCTATGATAATACAACAATATGATGGACCATCTTCTCATTATGAGTGGCATTTATGAGATAATTTTTAGTAAGTGATTGCAAAATTTATACCAGAAAAAAAATTTAGTAAGTGATTGCAAAATTTATACCAGAAAAAAAAATCAACAGAGAACCACTTAAAGTGGTAGATGTGTCTTCCTTTTATTATTGATATATGCATGTGTTTTGGGAAAAATTATTTGGAGTGATAAGTGGATTTCATTAAGTTAAAACTTAAAAGTTTAGTTAAAGTTTATTTCAAGGGAAACTCAAGGAGTTATAAGGTGCATTATTTTTGCAATAGAACTTAGAGGAAGACTTTGATGTGTATTTAAGGAGTTATAAGGTTTTGTATGGAGGATTTTTCTCCATTGATTGTAATTGGAGTTATAAGGGTTTTATTTTGCCTTGAACATGTAAAGGTTTTATAAGGGATTTTTTAAAGTTTGTATAAGGAGTTATGCATCCTTGACCCACCCGAAATTGAATAAGGGGGTCTTAGGATCTTTGTGTGCGTTAAGTCATTGGTAATTCATTGGTTATCCTGTATTTTTTGGCACATTCATGCACCAAACGATCACTCTTGGCATGCACAGCATGATACAACACAACAACATACAGAATTAAATTTTGTGGCATCAACATACAAACAAACATCTCTCTTCCATATTCTGGATAATGGCAAGAATTGAAGAAATATTTACAATATTGCACACTTTAATTAACTCAACTACGGAATCTACAATTGCAATAAACAAGTTCACTCTCATTACAGACAAGTAATGCACACGAAGATTGATATGTTCAATCTTCAAAACAAAATGTTATCTGATGAGTTAAGTCTCCTTCGACACCAACAATGTGATTTCGACAAACAAGATGACATCAAGGATGAGAATAATGAAGACGCTCAGTTGACTGCTCTGCATTCCCAGGACCTTGCTGGATCGAGCTGTGGAGCCAGCAGAGGAATTGAGAAAGACCTTATGCACCTTCTGTAATTGATCTTGAGGTATAGTGTACAATTTCTGATGCCCGTAGGCGTGTTCGAGGTGCTCCAGGTCCACCCCAGCTAATTCTTGTCTTCTAGTTCCATTTCAGCGTCACCGTCCTCTGTCTCCAGAAAATCTTGTTGATCTCTTGCCGTGTCTAGGGGGGGGGTGATCAGATTCCTTCCCCTGTAGTGGTCGTTCTTCCCCTTGACCCAAAGATTGGGGAGGATTATCTGCATGGAGTTCATTGGGATTTAAGAGGGTTGCGGGGTTCTCTGGTTGATCTTGTAATATTGCATATTTATTACTAGTGGAGGGATCTTTACTTACTTGGGCTGGCTGCTTTCGTCCTGCTTGTCTTCTTTTCCCCACTGGTTGAGCAAAGTCGTCCTTGTATTTTCCACCTTCTGGGTTCCCTTCTTTGTGAGCCGCATTGAGGGGGCACTCTCTAAAAAGATAGTCATGTTCATGGCATTTCCTGCACCTGAACTAAATGTGTTCGTAGTCGATGGTTTGGGTCCAATCCTCGTCATGGTATTCGAGAATTATTATTCTCGGCAGCGGTTTAGCTATGTTCAGGTATACGCAGATGCACGCATAAGAGGTGTATCACCTCTATTTAGTAGCTTCTGAAGACTTAACATATATTTCAATGGTATTGCCTATACCAGCCAAGACCTCTTCCAGCCAGAATTCTTGGGGGAGAGAGTACAGTCTGATCCATACTGGTGCATGGGAAAAATCTTCCTTTTCAGGGCTAAACTTCTTAGTCCAAAATCTTAAGAAGAGTCCTATTGAGTTATAGAAATAAGGCCCACCATCGAAAATGCGATTGCGGTCCTCGAGGTTGTGCAAGATGATTGTGAAGAAGCCCTTGGAGCCCAATTGTAGTTCATAGTGTCCTTTTGGCTTCCACCAGTATTGTATCTATTTGATTAGATCCCTCTCTGACGGCCACAGCCCTAGGAATTTCCCCACTAGGGCGTGGTCTCTCATGTATTGCTTTTGCTCTTCTATGCGCGGTGAGTTGATAATGTATTTCGGGGCTTGTGGCACTTGTGGAATGCATTTTCTGGGTAGCCATGGAGTTGACGCTGTAGCGGGTATGGCTGCGTTCTCTGGATCGATATCCATCTCCCGGTCCTTGAAAGTTCCTTCCGCTAGGAGTTTTGCACGCAGATCTGGTGGAGGCTCAAAGGTCGGTCGTTTGAAACCTTCTCCAGAACCTCCATTCGCAGTGGCCTGACTGTAGGAGGCGCCATTCGGACATCCTTCCTTCAGAGTCATGAGCCCCAGTGGGGCTAGAAATGTGGCAGTGCGGCTGAAACCCTAAAACCCTAGACTGGGTTGCAGAGCGCGCGTCATCCCTATACTACTTTAGGCTAATTTATTCTCTATGATAATACAACAATATGATGGACCATCTTCTCATTATGAGTGGCATTTATGAGATAATTTTTAGTAAGTGATTGCAAAATTTATACCAGAAAAAAAATTTAGTAAGTGATTGCAAAATTTATACCAGAAAAAAAAAAAATCAGCAGAGAACCACTTAAAGTGGTAGATGTATCTTCCTGTTATTATTGATATATGCATGTGTTTTGGGAAAAAATATTTGGAGTGATAAGTGGATTTCGTTAAGTTAAAACTTAAAAGTTTAGTTAAAGTTTATTTCAAGGGAAACTCAAGGAGTTATAAGGTGCATTCTTTTTGCAATAGAACTTAGAGGAGGAAGACTTTGATGTGTATTTAAGGAGTTATAAGGTTTTGTATGGAGGAGTTTTCTCCATTGATTGTAATTGGAGTTATAAGGGTTTTATTTTGCCTTGAACATGTAAAGGTTTTATAAGGGATTTTTTAAAGTTTGTATAAGGAGTTATGCATCCTTGACCCACCCGAAATTGAATAAGGGGGTCTTAGGATCTTTGTGTGCGTTAAGTCATTGGTAATTCATTGGTTATCCTGTATTTTTTGGCACATTCATGCACCAAACGATCGCTCTTGGCATGCACAACATGATACAACACAATAGGATACATAATTAAATTTTGTGGCATCAACATACAAACAAACATCTCTCCTCCATATTCTGGATAATGGCAAGAATTGAAGAAATATTTACAATATTGCACACATTAATTAACTCAACTACGGAATCTACAATTGCAATAAACAAGTGCACTCTCATTACAGACAAGTAATGCACACGAAGATTGATATGTTCAATCTTCAAAACAAAATGTTATCTGATGAGTTAAGTCTCCTTCGACACCAACAATGTGATTTCGACAAACAAGATGACATCAAGGATGAGAATAATGAAGACACTCAGTTGATTAGTGATGAAAGTCATAAACATGAAGATGAATTAGATGAAGTCCCTATTACAAGAAAAATTATCGATAAATGTGGCAAAGAAATTAGAATTATTCGACCATGGGAAGAATTACGCTTTAAACGAAATCGATATGGACTAGGATATGTAAAGGATGCTGACAACCTTTTTCATATTCCTAATTATTGCGAACCTGTTTGCTTTGTGAGTGGAGGTTTTTTGAATGATGATAAGACGACAAAGCTTGAGGATATTGGTAAGGAACAGGTACAGGATATTGTTGATGATGATCATGCTACAGATATTCCTGATCATGATAATCGGTCGGAAAAAGAACCCATACAGTGAAAACATTGTCACCGGTTTGGCCATGATAAGTCAAACTATTTTGATCTTCACCCATGCAGATTTTGTGGGTAGACAAATCACCTCTCAGTAAGGTGTCATAAGAGCAAGTGGAAATATTATCATTTTGAATGGTTAGGAACTTGGCATTGGCGTTTGGAAGCCAATTTATTGGAGTATTCTTATCGACGGATTTATACACAAGTACAACCATACTTGATTGGAGATATTTCTACAGTTGACGAACATGAATGTTTTTCAGGATTGGATGATATAGGGTATGATCGAGGCCCAGTTGATGTAGTCTTTTGAGTTGAAGATCGAGTCTTCAGACTCCGCCAGAAGACAGTTTGATTAACCTTTTCCACTTTAGGAAACAAGCACACATATTGCTCACAACAAAATCAGTGAAGTCAGTGAAGTTGATAATGATCAGATGATATATCACTGTTTCGATCTTCATCCGTGTATACATTGGAAAAGTGTACACATTGTTCCAGTAGCTTATACAGGTGCTAGATCTCTTCTTGGCCATACTTGTGAATGATGGTCAAGGGAATTTGAACCACTTGTCCCTGACAGGGGAGAAATCTAAAGTTTTCAGTCAGGTTCCAAGTTTGATTTAGAGCCTGTGAACAGATGATCAAGCATGTAGCCTAGTTCTTGGTATGCAGTCTTGTTCATGAACATATTATTCTTGATAGTTTATGGTCAGCTTAAACCACCAATTGAGTAGAAGACATGAAGTTTTGCTTGTTACATTTTATTGTTCTTGATAGTTTGTGGTCAACTTAAACCACCAATTGAGCAGAAGACATGAATTTTTGCTTGTTACATTTTCAGAGCTCTTGTTAGTTTATGGTCAACTTAAAACCATGCCATTTAGTAGAAGACATCATCTTCTGCTAGACATTTGGTTTTTGGTCATCCCGAAACCACCAGATTGGTTTGTGGTCATCCTGAAACCACCAAATGAGTTTGTGGTCACCCTTAAACCACCAATTTAGTAGAAGACATCAGTTTCTGCTATTTTTTTAAGAGTTCAGAGAGCATCTTCAGCCAACCCTTTGAATATTCGCTTGACACATTGTTGATTGTCAAGTAGTGGCAGTTTTTTAGGCAAGAATGAACTTATGATTAAAGGGGGATGTTAAAACTCTAATCATAAGTTACTTAGTTTACCTAACGATTATACAGTTACATGACAATTATGGTCTTTTTGTATTATATATGTACATCTATGTACATGATTATTTGTTCATTGATGAATATAGAGTATGTCTTTTCTGCGAGTATTTATTTATCTCTGTTCATCATGGTTTCTTGATTGATTGAGTTATTTCCATTATACTTCTAATGTTTTCTTCATTATGAATCTAACAATGATGAGTGAACCTTATGCACCACTGGAAAAAGACCTTATGATAAAAGACCTTATGATAACTGCCAAATTTACCAGAAACTTTGCAATGAGAGGGTATGGAACCCATCTCTTCAATGTTACTTTCAGAGTTTGGGAAGGGTGCACAAAGCTAGCTATCATGACGAGTGGCGTTTGTGGCAATGTTACCAGAATAGGATTGAAGGTGGATTGAAGTTTGAGTAAATATTGATTTAATAAGTAAATAAACACAATTTTTGTGAGTTCATTTTTTGTTAGATAGAATCTTCTCTTCTTTGATCTGGATTGTCTTAACCACAAAAAATTATAAGAGTAAAGTTTTATGGTGAATGTACCTTTTCTAGAATAAAGTTACAACTTTAGCAAAAGTTTTAAAAATTTGAAAAAGAATTCATTACACTTATTAATTTAGAAGCTGAGGATTTTGACAGAACTCCTTACTTCCTATACTTGAATCCCGTCTAAACTGGCATTCAAGAAATCATTGCTCATAGAATCCTCTAAAATCAATGAATCGAACTACTTTGAGCTCTAACTAGTGCAATATCGGTCCTACTATTTTACAATATAATCATTTTCTGTTGCTATTTTGCAATACGACTAATCTGAATCCAAGAGTCATCTCAGGAACAACCACAGGGAAGAAAACATAAGAGAGTCATGCAAGAAAACACATAGATATTTTAAGCCATAAAGCGAGAAATCGAGTCGTTGCTTAAAAGAATGAATGCAATAGATCTAGAAATATAGCAGAAATGTAAGGTGTATATATATAGTTACTGTACAGTTGTAGAATGTTTTGGTAAGAAAAGTTTATATACCGTTACATATTTTACAGTTTATTAAATTCTCCACATATGTGCAACTGTAAAATCCTTTGATAAGAAATGTCATAAAATGCATAAGTTATCTGTTCATTAGTTCCCTTTCCTTCCCATGAAAGAGGAGATATACCATGTCATTTTGGCAACGTGTTTAAGATATTTGATTTTGATAATTATACTGGACGAAAGAGATGACTTTTTGGCGAGATCGAGTTTTAACATCAAGTTTATTAAACGATAGGTAGTATAACCATTCTACAAAAATCCATTTTTCCAAATCAAAATAATTTTCATAGATAAATCTTTTGTGTATAATATGCATTTAGTAGAAGAGTATTTAATGTTTGATATACTGGGTATATAGATCTGTCCCAAGTTTTATAAACTGGGATATATATTGTTCCAAATCTTTTCCTTATATTATGTACCTAGCACCATAACATTTAATACTTTATATATATGGGGTATATAAGTTTCTATTTATATACCTTTTGGTATGTAAATCAAAAGATTTATATCCTAAATCATTAAATGTTGAAGACACATATTGTTCGTTGATAATACACTTCTTTTATAGCTCTTTCCCAAGTAATACACTTCTTTTATTGCTATATGTTAGACAAAGTACAGCTCCAGTATGAAATACAAAATTCGCATCCCTAACCTCAGGTATGGGAAACATATTCTCCACCATTAATGCTGATACAAGAAAAGAGGACCTCTCGTCTTGATCATTAGCTCTCACAAAGCTGATATAATACCCTTCGCTCACAGTCAATGTCACCGCTGTAAAAGAGGCTCCTGCTGCAAACATTCCCTGGGCGACTTGTTTACAGCAAAGATAGCTGGTATTATCAAACTGATATTTAGTGGGCGAATTAGCATTCTCCCATGCCCCAGCTATCAGAAAAACCTCTGCCACCACGAAACTCACCCTGTAAATAACAGGTCATAAACTTTAATGGACATCCAAAAACAATGCATATTGCACTTTCTTTCAACATTGTCATTCATAAAATTTTAATTCAACCTCAAATAGAATACATGCATTCTATAACTCTCAGGTGAGAATACAGATGCATACCTCAAGTGAAGGAAGCATCAGATATTTAGTGAAACAGAAAAAGATAATTACCAGGAGGCAATGAATAAAAGAATGGGCAATGCATGAGAAGTTCCTTGTCTGGGACCAAAGGTGGTTCCACATGACCATAAACTGACACGTCTTGTAACGCCCATAAGCAGTGCATGGCTTAGAAGAAGCAAGAGAGAAGCCCCCACTGCATAACCCGTTGCCATGTCTGAACCATAAGCACAATAGAAGTACTCATTGTTAACATTTACAGGCACCGTAACCTGCAAATTGCAATCGATATTGATTAAAAARAATGCTGCCAAAAATGCCAACATGTCGATGAATATCTTGATATAACAAGAGAGAAAAGAAGATTTTACGAGTTCTCACAGTATTCGTATTGATTTCGGCAGCAACAGCTAATCCGAATGCAATGAGATCGAYGATAAAAACAAGGATTAAGAGCAATGAAGAAGGCTTGCCTTCTCCCATCTCTGCATTCAAATGAACGAGAAAGGGCGAGATGAAGAAGAATTATAACGAGGCCGGAACTTCGATCGGAAAGCTGCTTTCATTTTTTTTTTCCAGCTCTGAAATCGAGTTTAAGCATTGAAATCTGAAGCACCCGACSACTTCAATGACTATGACGTACGACCATATATATATAWAAAATATTTGATTGGATTCAACTCAATTCGGAAGGTGCAACTTRCAGGTCGCTACCTATCGTGCCAATGGTGGGCTTACTCTTTATTTACTTGYGAAAATCGTGTTTTTGGAGAGAACGTAGTTTCTCGACGTCCACATGATGTATTATTAAASTAAATGCAAGTAGGAAGACGGATTAAAAAACCCGGCCTTGAAAGCCATAAAAACTACCTTCAAAATATATGATAATAATAAATTGTAAAGAATGTGACGTATTCCCTTGCGTTGGTTTGGGAGAACACGCTAGATTTTGGATTATATATTTGAATTATTCTGCACGGCGAATAAAATGATAATTTTATTATTAAGCAATGTTTGGTAAAATTATAAACTATGGTTTTGTAAGATAGTTGGATTACAATATATTTAATTATTTAACCTTTTTTAGTCCATGCCCTTTGGACTGAGGGACAGGGACAAGGACTATTAGTAAATCGTTTTTAGCTATTCTACTTAGACCAAAGTAGCACAAACCATTTTAAATCAAAGTTTTGAAAGTGTTATGCAATTTTCAAACTCAAATTTGATTTTTTATGGTAAGTTTTCAATTTGAGGTCTTATTTGGCCTCTTCCCCATGTATAGGGAGAAGATATGCAAAGTTTTTCCTTTGAAACTTACGAAATGATGGATACATTAAGATGTATATCTCTTCACATGAACTAATGCCATCTCCAGAGATAGCATTAATTAGATAACATTTAATGTTTATGCTCTCACTCCCCTTCTTAGCGTGAGGTTTTTCAATAGGGTTACGTGCCCGTCAGCAGAGGCTGAGAACCATACAATATTCGTGTCCATCAATGGTGGTGAGTCCTGTGAATAATTAGCAGATAAGGCCACACAAGGCCAAGCCATTCCATCTTCATCTACGCATCCCTTCGACCAAGCCCATTCCATCTTCATCTGTGCATCCCTTCGGCCAAGCCCATTCCATCTTCATATGTACATCCCCAACGAATGACCCTCTCTCTCACTGCCCCCTCTCTCACTTTGCACACGGTGACTCCAATGGAGTTTTCCTTCCCAAAAACCGCCTTCTTATTTAATTTGCAAAAGAACAACAGGAGGTTAGGTTTTCACTACAACTTTGCGGTAATCTACAACAATATTTAGGTTCAATTTTAACTCTAATGAAGTTCTCAGAGTCATAATTTTGAAGCATCCATGGTCAAAAAATGCAATTCTAAAGCATCTATGGTAAGAAAATGCAACCTGTAAGTTCTATAAGTTTGTATGAAATGAAATGATGAAAGTATTCAAAAATATTTGAATATCTTCTTCTATTGAAAAATATTTGAACTCTGTAGTTGACAATTAATATAGAACAACTAATATTCTTTAAATTTACAGTCTWATTTTTACAGAATAAAACCCTAGTCATACCTAGAAAAAAAAACCCTAGCGGTCCCAATATTCTTCAATCTGTTATCCATTTTTCTAAAGCCCTATGATTGGAACAGTTAACCTTGTTTATGGCTCCCACATCATCGATGTTGTTTGTGTTGTATGTCTGGGTCCCGACCTTGTGCCTTACAACTGCTCACCTTGAATGAAAGTGGTTTCGTCAATACCAATGTATATATGTCTCGACTTGGTATCATCCTTCACCTCGCTCTACTTGGGTAGATTTTAAGCGTTCTCATGCAGTGTAACGAATACCTTTTCTAGACTAGACATATGATCCTTTTCGGTACACACACTCTTCAGTAAAAAAGTATGGTTGTTACAATGGTTCTTACTTCTTCCTTCCCCCCAACATTCTTTAGTTGTGATTACTCCATTACTTATATATCTTCTCTTCTTGTGGACTCTGCTCTTATATTTTTAGGAGGGAGAAAAATGTATAAATGAATGAGAGGTGAACCTTTATGGGGTATGGCCAGTTCACTGAAAGCAATTCACCAAAAGCAAAGGACGCAACGAACCGAAAGCAATAAAGGGAACCGAAAGCATTAAATCGAGAGAAAGAAAGACTTATCCAAATATATTCTTTAGTCAGAATTATGAAGCATCCATGGTCAGAAAATGCAATTCTAAAGCATCTATGGTAAGAAAATGCAACCTGTAAGTTCTATAAGTTCGTATGAAATGAAATGATGAATGTATTCAAAAATATTTGAATACCTTCTTCTATTGAAAAATATTTGAACTTTATAGTTGACTAAAAACCCTAGTGGTCCCAATATTCTTCAATATGCTATCCATTTTTTTGAAGCCCTCCATTTGGAACAATTAACCTTGTTCGTGGCTCCCACGATGTCGATGTTGTTTGTGTTGTATGTTCATTGAAGGAAACCCAAAGAATTTCTACGACCTCGGTCTCCTCCTCCATTACTGCCGAAGAAGGAAATGAAGTCCCCAAAACCGAACTAACCGACCAATATTCACGATCGTGCATGCAGACGGGGTACCATTATTCGACTCACAACAGTTTAGATTATAATAAAACCAGTGAAACAGAGAAGCAATTTGAGAAGGTGATGTTCTTAGCTGTTGTTCCTGGTAATCATTAGGTTTTGTGTATAAGCAATGGGCAATGAGAATTAGGTTGTCTTGTTGAAAGCTACAAGGTGATAGTTATTTTCCCTAGGAGTAAACTGCGATGGCAATTGAATCGACCCACTGCAAAACCATATCCTTTGGTCCGCCCAGGATTGAAACTGGGACATGATGGATGCACACATAGAATCCATGCACTAGTACATATGAGAAAATTTGCGATGGTTTTTCGTTGATATTGCCACACTTATCCATTGCAATTTCCACAAAAGCCGAGATTTTTTTTCGTCGGAATAATTTCGTCATTATATCCACGATCCAAGTGTGCATGGAAACATCGATGAAATTAGCTCTCCACATGTCACCACCTTCAATATCGTTTAACCCTATGCATCGTCGCAATTACGACGAACTATCGTTGCAATAACAACGAAGAAATGTGGCAATTACGATGAAACTTCGTCGCAATTGGGACGAAAAGCTATGCTAAGCCAATAACTTATGACGTAGCTGTTGAATGTGCGACGAAAGTCCGTCACAACTTGCGACGAAAATATGTGGTAATATCGACGAGTGCAATGTCTCAAAACCAAACTTACAACGCACATGTTGTATATGTGACGAATATTTGTGGCAAATTGCGACAAAGTTTTGTTGCTATAGCGACGGTTGTGGTAAAATAGTAAAAATTTTCCGACGAACTTGTGGTGATGACTTTAGGTTTAAAAAAAATATATTACATGAAATATGGTATACCATATTGTATGCCATATTACAATGTCCTAGGAAGGTAGTCGGCACTAGTCTTTATGTTTGTGATGCTTTATACTCTCAACAGTTCTCTTTTAAGGAAAAATTTAATTTCCATGAAGTGGTTTCTCACAA
>JASDQU011504866.1:0-10344 GCA_032191745.1 Picea mariana
TGGGATCATCCTAACCTCCTCACCTTATCCTCTTCAACTTATAAAAGGAGAGGATTTCTCATGGAGAAAGTTAGCTTTGGTTAGCTTTGGATCTTTTGGGATTAGCTTGGATTGGATTGAGATTTGGAGATTTTTAGCTTGACTAGATGAGCCACTTTGTCAAGATAGATTGTGAATATTATCAGATCTGTGCTCTCAAAATTCTTGGAGTGGAAGTGTGTGGGGAACGAAGGACAGTTGGAAGGGAACTTACGACATCAAGGCCATGGTTGTAATCTCTCTTTCACATTTAATATGATACAGTAATATGATTCTTTCCTATAAATCTTGTTGTGTTTTATAGTATGATTCCTTGATCACATACATAGGTTTATATTGAGTTTATGCTATTGCTATCACTTTCGTTGGTTGTGTTCTTTTGCAGGATCATCATTGTATGAACGTTAGAATGAAGCTAGGATGGAAATGGTGAGAGGAAGTGACGTTTAAACTGTATGTCACCTATCCCTCTTTAGTTAGTAAATTCAATATTTAAAACTTAAGGAAAGCGTCATGTTCTGGTGTGTTTTTTTCTAGATCTAGGTGGATCTAGGGAGATCAGTTAGTGTCTGCACCTACCGATTAGTCCGATAACAAAATTGGCGACCATATTGGGGACGGATTGTTTCCTAGTTAGTCTAGTTTCCCTTGCTTTGATTGCTTGTTTTCTGGTCTCTGAGTCTGTGGGAGATCCATCCATACTCTCTGGATCTAAAAGTTCACTCAAATTTAATCCTTTTTCATTTTTTTGCTTGTTTACAGGCATTCTTGCACTGTACCCTTTAGTGGCCTATGAGAAACACCTAAGTTTGCACCCTGGTGTTAAGTCCAGTGTGAACCCCTCACATTCAACCTTTGTTCAGCCTGCGAGAATCTTTGATTCTCGCACTGTAATACACTGCCAACCTGCGAACTTGTTTGTCAAAATTTTTGGATTGGTTCTTGTCATTTTTTGATGCCCAGTTTTTCTTTGAACAGCTGGATTGAACTTTTGGAGCCTATATTGATCTGTTTACAATCCTCTTGACATTCTTTGAGTTGCTTTTATCCATATTTGCTTTGTTTGGTTTTTAAGGATTAGTCTCTTTATTTGAGTGTCTTTCAATTACAAAGCATGTGTTTTCTTTAGAATTGTTTAGGGAAAGATCAGATTTCTTCTAAATAGTTCGCTTTAAAAGAGAACTTTTAGTTTGGGTTTCTTTGTTTTAAGAAAGTTCATTATTGCTTTTAGTGAAATTTTTGAAACAAAAAGATTTAATTTCTTGCTTTATATTAGATTGGAGGCATCCATCCTTGCATTTGAAGTAGCGAAATTGCATGATTCTTGGCATCTTTTGATCTTAAATTTTCTTGGGGGGGGGGCATGAATCGTGCATTGGTGTTCAGTACCTTTTTCTCATTTCTTGAGAATCTTGATATTGATGAGTTTAATATATTTTGGGACATCGTGCATATGGGAATGATAAATGTTTTCTCCTTCCCATAGCATCGCTTTCATCGAAATGAAAAGATTGCATCTTCATATCTTTGCATAATTTTCGAGTCGGTCAAAACACCATATTGTCCACGCCATCTTCCTTTTGAGTAACAACAGCCATAAAATAAAGTGCTTATAAAAATTGATTAGACATTTTTATATTTTCTGGTAGCAAACCTACATTAGATTAGTCGTAGGGCTTTGGAATAGGTGTGAAAGATAACTTTCCAAAGCTGGAAACAAACATAGTATCTTGTGATAGGGAGAGTTAAATCCACTTACTACATTTTGTTCTGGGAAGCCCTTCTAACACAAGGGTCAATCACGAGGTCACATTGAGACTGGCAGAGTTACTCACCCTGCTTTGTTGGTCTTGGTGTAGAGATTACGTGTATTATGGGGGTCGCTTGAGAGGTATACCAACAATGATGAGTGGAAGCCTTTCAAGTTGATTTTGGGCTAGATACCCTGCCCTTGCACATGGATCAAACTGTTGATTGTTTCCCCAGGCATCACTATAGTAATTGGTAACCTTAGTGGACTATCTCTCTAGGTTCTTTACACGAGGTGACTGTGGAGGGGCAAGTCTTCACGGTACCTAGAATCGACGTTGGCCAAACTCAATCGGGCTCCTTGGAGGGTATACCCACGATTATGTGTGGGAGCTTGCACCAGGGTGTAAGTCCGTTAAGTAGGTCATCAACATAACTTTTCCACCCGCTCTATCTCAGCCCTTTCTTACATTGCTCCCGCGACGTTGGATTTCATCACCAACTAGAGTGTTCATTGTGAGAAGGTTTTGTTTGTTTGCTTGCTTCCTAGATTTTTAGGGTGTGCTATTTGTTTTCCCTAGCAGACTCTAGGTTGGATTTATTTAATGGCATCAATTCTCAAAATGACCAATGAAGGAACCCCTGCTCTAGGGGAACCTTTTATTTTTCCTTCCCATGGAAACATCGGTCCTCCTCACATTGCTACTTTGATCCTTCCAGGTGTCACTATTGGATTGTCGATGTGGTTGTTTTCTACTCAGGTAATCCCCAATGCAGTTAGCGCTTCAGTCACAAGCACTTTCCCCCAAGAGCATCAACCTCATGTTGATCCTTCATCTTCTTCACCAGTAAGTTATTCTTTGCCTTCTTTGCTTGCAAGGTCTCCTTCCATTTCATCTTCTTCGTCGAGTGAAACTTCTAAATCTAGTAACCCTGTGAATAAGAAGAAGAAGAAAAGAAAGAATAAGAATAAGAAAGTTAAGCAAGGATCCAAACTTCCAACCACTATCAAACATGTTGGAAAACAACCAGTTACTGTTAATCATGCTGGGAGTGTTGATGATGTCAAGATCACCCAAACAACCTGTAAGCCCAAGTACCCTTGCAGGCTTTGTAAGGGTAACCATCTTCTTAAGGATTGCCATGGTATATCCAAGGTTATCGAAGCATGGTCTACACACCCTCACCAAACCATGTCATTAGCCTCTGAACAACATACTAACGAACCCCCGTCAACTAGTCATGATATTGTTGGGAAGAAGAAAAGTAGAGTCAAGTTCCCGTGCATGTTATGCAAAGGGAGTCATCTCACTCACCTTTGCCCTTGTATGGACAAAGCCTCTAAATTACTGGAAGACATGATTGTTTCACAACCTCAACTTCCAGCTGCTTACCATAAGCTTTCTCTCAACCCTCCAATAGTTGATGGTATGATCACTCCGGTCCCTTCATCGGTCAATCTGGTTGATCATGTCGTCAATCTGGTCACATCCTTAGTTGAACCAATTGACAAAGTGGTTGATACGATACCTTCCTCGGTCAATCCCACTCTCCCCTCAGAGAGTGGAACCCAAGCAGTCGATCCGTCTCCACCCATCGACCCCATTCTCCCCTTGGAGAATGAATCCAAAGTGGTCAATTTGATCCCATCATCGGTCGATCCTACTCTCCCACTCGAGAGTAAACTCGATACTGTCCACGTTTTTCTCGTTGATACAGACTCTGCCGTGCCAGGGGCTATTCTTCCTTCTCCCATGGGACCCCCTCCAAGTAATGAGGCCATCCATTTTGATTGGGGTGTGCTAACTGGACCTCGTCTTCCCTCTTACATTCCTTTCTAGATTACAGTACAAGTTTGTGGTCAGGACGTTCCTCAAACATTGATAGATGAAGGTTCGTCTGTTAGTATTTTGTCCTCTATTGCTTGGCAAGCTTTGGGTTGTCCTCCACTTGCACCGGTTACACAGAATCTGGTAGCTTTTAACAGAAGAACCAGACAACCTTTAGGGACCCTTCCTCGGTTTTCTATAACTTTGGGAGGGAAAACTATCTTTATTGATGTCATGGTAGTCCAAGACCCCTTGGATTTTTCTTTGCTCCTTGGGCGAGATTATGTCTATGCCATGAAAGCTATTGTGTCTACTATTTTTCATGTGATATATTTCCCTCACAATGGATGAGTTGTGACTGTTGATCAACTTTCATTCATTGACCCTGACTGGATTTCCTCCCTAAATGGTTCTTATGTGTAGACAGTATCACCCCCACCACAGGTCAATTATGTGGCGTTGTCGCCCATGGATTCAACTTCTGATGACTTAGATCCAGTAGTTGACATGAAGATCTCTTCGTTAAGGTTGTTAGAGCCTGATCTCTTTACTTCTGTCATGACCCTAGACATGGTGTCCTTCCAGAGTGTATTTCTTCCTTCCAGTGAAGACCTCTTGGAAGCCATGACCAATTTTTTTCCCTTGACATGGTCTCCTTCCGGAGCATTGTCCTCTTGGAATCCATGATCAAGAACAGAGAGCCCCCCAACCTCGTTAAAAAATGAAACAAAGGTCTTTGAGCATGCTTTTTTGATTTCAAGCTCGTTAAAAAATGAAACCACTAATGAGGATAGGTTTTCATCTCTGTGGCAACCTCGTTAAAAATTGAAATAGCGGTTACGAGCATAGTTCTTGTTTCTATGTCAAGCTTTTTAAAAAATGAAATAGTTTTCCCCCTCTCTGTTTGAGTCAAGTCCTTCATCTAGTATTTGAAGATTCATTTCATTCTCCTTTGCCATTGGATGAAACGAAGCTTGGGGGGCATTTGCCTCAGCCTCTGGACTTCATGCTGAAGTAGAGCCGCTAGTTTCTTAAGCTGGGGGCTAAGTACCAACCATGCATTGGGAAGTCGCAAGCATAGTTTTATATGGTTCCAGATTGTGTAAAAATGAAACCACTTACCTCAAGCATAGTTTCCTCTGGTTCAAGCTTGCGTAAAAATGAAACCAGGTCCAAGCATAGTTTTGTTTTGTTTTAAAGCTTGCGTAAAAATGAAAACAATCCCAAGCTTAGTCTTTGTTCTTTCTCATGCTCGTAAACACATGAGAATAAGTTACCAAGCTTAGTCTCTGTTCTTTCTCATGCTCGCAAATACATGAGAATAAGTTACCAAGCTTAGTCTTTGTTATTTCTCATGCTTGTAAATACGTGAGAATGCAACCGAGTATACTTTTATCACTTTTTCGGACTCGTAAAGGTTATATGAAAAAGGAACCCCCTGGAGTTCCCTTTAAGCTCTTTTCAGACTCTCTAAACATGAAAATATTGTCGAGCGATCTTGTTATTTTCACGCTCATTAAAGTATTTGAAGAAAACATCTGTTGAGCAATAGTTTATCTCTTTTTTGGTCTCATCAGACTATTTTACGAAAAAGGAACTAAGAGAGTTCTCTTTTGAGTGTTTTTCCAGACTCTATAATCATGAAAAACCTTCGAGTTTTCTATCTTTGGACTCGTTAAACAAACATTGAAAGACCCGTAATGGGACCGAACCACTCCTTCCTAGGGTTCGTTAAACATTCTCTGAGGGACTTGTCCGAAGGATGAGCTTACATTACAAACATATGTTATCCTCCTCAAGCTTGCGTAAAAATAAAGAGGTGCTCGCCAGAAATGGTGGAGAAAAAATTGGGAAAGAATTGTGTCTAAACCTGTATTCCATGGAAGAGTCGCTTTTGAACATGACACCCTTTTACTCGCCTTGTGTCTAGGTTAATCCACTTGTCTCATGATCATACTCCTTTATAAGATTACAAATCGGTCTGTGATCCCTGTTGTTGAGTCAGTGTTTCCAAAACAGTTGTCGTGTCATCAATATGTTCAAAGAGAAGTTCAACTCAGAAAGCCTTCTATTGCGTCGGCCATTTCTGTAGTCCTTAAGCCTTCTATTGCATCGGCCATCCTTGAGTCAGTCCTGAATCACTTGTTACTCTGATCTACTTCAAATCTTGTTACTTGTTTCATGTCATTGATGGGGGATACATTAAGGCCCTCCTATGACGAGTCTTTTCCTATCGACTTCAACTCATTATCCAAGAATTAGACTTAGAAACTAATTGGTACCTTGGAACCTACATGCCTCAATGGCAGGTTTCCTCACTTTCGACAATGGGTTTTCATTATTGACCCCTGATTGGGAGATTTCGTCGAGTGTTCAACCTCAACTCATTAATTCACATTCGTTGGATTGTACTAGTGTACCTTGGGATTCATTGACATTAATGGTGATTTCCCTCACACTTGTTAATGATATACACTAATGACCGATAATAAAGTGGTTTCTACCATGTTCGACTTCGAAACATGTATTCACATGGTTAGATTCGTACTATAGAGTGGTGGAGATGAAGACCCTGGATCTTTTCTGATAGATTCAGGTTGCATTGGAGTATATTCAGTTTGTACTTTTGCATAGATCCACATTGTATGTCTGGTGGCTATGCTCAAATTTCAGTCTTTAACACATAGATCCACAGTGTATTTTTGGTGGCTATGTTTAGATTTGAGTCATATCGGCATGGATCCACAGTGTATGTTTGGTGGCCATGACTTGTCTTACTCGACATGGATCTTCGCATGTCAACATTTATGCTTTGAGTCATTTGTATTCTGAGTATGGGAATGCCTACCTCAGTGATGATATATTATTGTACTGTATTCCCTTGTTTGTTGCCAGTTTTCCGACCGACTGTTTCTTGTTCCCTACACACACTCGACAAAGTATTTCAACTATCACTATGTTCTAACTTCATACTTTGGGGGGATCTCTGTTACACATTATTTTCTTCATCCCTATGACCGTTAATGATGTAAACCTATATGTTTCCTTCAAAGGGGTCAGTGGCCTGAGTTCCTGATGAGATAAGGGAGAAGAACTTTTCCTAAGAAAAGAAGTTGCATTTTCCCTTGTAAAAACCCTGTAAAAAAAAAAGTTCACAGGTTTCCATATAGGCAGGGTGTGAGAATGCCTGATTCTCGCAAGTTGCACCATAGCTAGGGTGCGAGATGTTCGCAGGTTTCTCTATAGGTAGGGTGCAAGAATGCCCACACGTGGGAAAAAAAAGCGTTTTCTTGAATCTTCTAGAAGGAGAAACTTCTATGGTGAGGTGGCATCCGAATGGTTTGGATCTTACTCGCTTTCATGATTTAGTGGGATCATCCTAACCTCCTTACCTTATCCTCTTCAACTTATAAAAGGAGAGGAGTTCTCATGGAGAAAGTTAKCTTTGGTTAGCTTTGGAGCTTTTGGGATTAGCTTGGATTGGATTGAGCTTTGGAGATTTTTATCTTGGCTAGATGAGCCACTTTGTCAAGATAGATTGTGAATATTATCAGATCTGTGCTCTCAAAATTCTTGGAGTGGAAGTGTGTGGGGAATGAAGGATAGTTGGAAGGGACCTTACGACATCAAGGCCATGGTTGTAATCTCTCTTTCACATTTAATATGATACAGTAATATGATTCTTTCCTATAAAGCTTGTTGTGTTTTATTGTATGATTCCTTGATCACATACATAGGTTTATATTGAGTTTATGCTATTGCTATCACTTTGGTTGGTTGTGTTCTTTTGCAGGATCATCATTGTATGAACGTTAGAACGGAGCTAGGATGGTGATGGTGAGAGGAAGTGGCGTTTAAATGGTATGTCACCTATCCCTCTTTAGTTAGTAAATTCAATATTTAAAACTTAAGGAAAGCGTCATGTTCTGGTGTGTTTTGTTCTAGATCTAGGTGGATCTAGGGAGATCAGTTAGTGTCCTCACCTACCGATTAGTCTGATAATGCCTAGATAGTCTTCTCTCTCAAAGGGAAAATTGTCTTCAATTGGTACTCAAGGAAAGTCTTCTGAAACTTTCAAAATCCTATCAGATGAAGGAGTGATTCCTGAAAGTGAAATTAAGCCTATAATTGAGCCTATTATTGTTTCCTTTCCTTCAACTATTTCAGAATTAAATCTAAATCAATGGAAGTTGTTTGTTGAGCTCATTGAACATGAAAAAACAAATGCTTTATCTATAGCTGAAGCTTTGAGACATCATAGTAAAGATATTAAAAGTGAACCATAAACACTCTCTTCATCACCTCGGTCTTTCTCTTCTGAAGAAAATAAACCACATTATTCTTCTTTTGAAAATCCTCTTTTTCTGGGACCATCATCCTACTCTAGTCCAAAAAAGAAGCCTTTGTTTTCTGAAGATCAAGAACTAATATCAGCTCAGTTAAGTTGCTTCACACAAGGGACAGTTTCTCTTTCTACATCACCAGTTTTTCTTACTCCTAAATCTCAAACACCAAAGATAGCAAATATGGTTGTAAATAGAATGGATGCAATTGTTCCAGCCAAATATGCACCATTAAACCTTCCACAAGTTTTGTATTCTTTTCCACCAAATTATTATATGAAATATTTTCCAAGATTCAATGGAGAAGGAGTTACTGTTGAAAAGCATTTAAATTATTTCTACAGTTTTGCAAACAATTTTAATGTAGAGTATGCAAATGTTTGGATTGGACTTTTTGTGCAAAGTTTAGATGGTGAAGCAAGAAAATGGTTCAGAAGCTTGCCACCTAATTCAATTGTTGATATTGATGCATTGGATGACACCTTTTTAAGACATTAGAGAGATAATAAAGACTACTTATATTACATTACTGCTATAGCAGGAAAACCCCTCTACGGACTACACTAGGGTTCTTAAAATGTAGGCAGAGCTAATCATCTAAAGTCTCCTACTTTTTATCAACTATCCTAACATTATCCCACAATCATACATAAAATACAAGGTATAAGGATCCGGTAGGCATACCTTAAACTCCATGTCCGGTGTCGATCCCTTTGCACTTAGTTGTTTCCTGACTGTAAGTCTCCTCCCAAGGATGACCTGCATTCACTAAAAGACAAACAAGAAACTACAAGCATGCATTTTACATATGGATTAGTGGGTTAGACATCATAAATGAGAAATGTAAAAAAATCATATAAGTTTAAGACGTCATTTGACGGGATGGAAAAAGTACTTCTTTATATTAATCTCACAAAAGTCACTTACAAAATGAGATCGGTACTACTCCTCGAACTTGGTCCTGGGCTCCTCTTCACAATGCACCAACTACTCAACTCACAATATGATTGTCGAATATTGGGGCAAACGGGAATAAGGAAATGGGTAGAGTTTCTATGCTCTTGTGCTTCTTTTTGAAATAGGACCCCAACCCCTTATTTTATAGGCCAAAGAAGATAGTAACAGTTGGGGTGACTAGACATGGGTAGTCAAACGGTTAAGTAATGGCCCGAACACCAAAATCCTATGCAATTTTCATTTTTTTTCGATATTTTATGAGTGTACGCGGGTTGTAGTGGGTCAGCAGGCTGTGTACGTGGGAAGTAGTGGCGCAGGGCATGTACACCTTCAAACAAATGGTTTTTAGAAGAGCTTGTTTAATGATGGCTTGGCAAACATAGCAAGTAAGATGGCCTGATGTCAGGTATGCTTGTCTGGTGCAATTTGGGGTTATAAAAGATTCCCCCTAATGTGTGAGGTTAGAAGAGCATCTGATGGCTGAAATACATTACAAATATTCACCAATGTATGCAGCGAGTGAGCCCAGGGACCAAAGTTCAAGAGGTTCTATCTGCAAAATAACAATTTGTCTCACCGAGCCGGGCATACCCATGATCGGGATGAAATAAAATCATGGATGTCAATCAAATACACTGCAGATCCATGTCATATAACTATATAAAGTGTATCCGCGAATAGTACACAGCGGATCTACATATCAAAATCAAAATATATACATGTATGGTATCCATCTTCAAGAATCCAATGACACCTGATGGATGGAGGTGAGGTCTTCAGAGCTCGAGCAACAACTTCAAAATCTTCAAAACTCAGGTAGGAGTGTAATATCAGTGTATGACTTCACTACCCATAGGTCTTCGACGGCTCGTCGAGAACATACAAGAGGATCTTGGTGACCAGTGCAAAGAACTTCATTGATTTCGAACAAGGACTTGATTGGTCTTTCGGGGTGGTTGGGCATGAGGACAAAAGACAAACTGCAGAAGGGCTTACTCAAGTTTAATAGGACTTCCCTTGGAAAAAAGCTTGAAAAAAGATGAGACTCGGGTCATATTGAATCCTAAGGCTTGAAAAACAAACGGAAGGATGTGCTTTGTCCAAGGGTGACTCATCGTGCTGTCAACAAAAAGAAAATACATTTCCCTTCCTCTTTTTGGGGTATATTTGATTTTTTTTTCTTTTTCAATAATTTTGGGAATCTTGAAAAAGAATAAAAGAATCCTACGTTACAAAGGAGGAGCGAGTGTCGCAGACATACTTAGTTCCAAGTGAAAGGAACACACTGATGTTCAGAGCAAGGAGACATGTGCAGGAAAAGGGCACTCGGGAAAAATCCTCCATGGGTCAAGGTGTCAAGATGCAGAGGCAAAGTGCTATAAGGCTTCCGTATAAGGCATGCTTCAGATGGTTCGGTTGAGAGCAAC
>JASDQU011504868.1:0-23153 GCA_032191745.1 Picea mariana
TTTGAGGAGTTACTCAGCATGGCTTTGGCTAAGAAGAGGCATGAGTTGGCCTGATGCCAGGTAAGCAGGGATAGTGCAATTTAGGGTTATAACACTTCCTACCTCTCTCGAGACCAAAATCCCCTTTATAGTATCATATCCCAAAACCACCCCATACCCCATAGACTATAAACCCTAAGCCATTTATCCTAGGTCTTAAGAGATATCTTGGATTTACTTCATTAGATCTTTATCCTTTTACCTTGGAAAAGTTTTGAGAATAACATTTATCTCAATTCTCCTTATTCCCTTAAGAGTGGAATTGATATGTGCCACCTTCAAAATTAGGTCCATTGTGTTATCGCTCTGTAAATTCCCAAAGGTTGTCAGGGAAGAAGAGATTTACCAGAGGTAACTTTATCCAACCACTTCGAAACTGGAATCTAGCCCTACCATCTTTAGAGAGGGATCTCTCTATATGATTTAGATATGTTTTAATTTCTAGATATTAGGCTAGTTAAATAAAATAAGATTGAATGATTTGTTGTTGTTTTTGTTAAGTTGGCTGAAAGGGTTTATGCCTCCATTGGGCTATGGGGTTTGTATTATAAATACAAAAATCTAAACAAAAACAAAAGATTCTTTTCACAAGGAAAGATAATGCATTCGTTGGATTCTTTAGCAGTAAAGTGATGAATGGCAGAAAAGATAAGAATATCAATTAAAGAAAAGAAGCATTTAATAATTTCTTCACTGTAATATCATAAAGATAAACATTAAGATCTTTCAAAGCCGGAAACAGGGTATACAAAGATAAATCCTGCAACATGTGCTACTTTAAAAGATTAGACTAGAAAAAAATATGACACTTGAGCAAGAAGAACATTTAACATAGAAAAGAAAACATCACCGATGAATAACATGGGAGAATCCTGTGAAACGTCCCTTTGTATTACTGGAAGATCTCTTGATAAAAATTATAGTCTTTATGGCTTACAGGGCGTAAAGATCAACCCTTGGTACTTCAAAGTTTGAAGTATTTATAATCAAAATTACATACGATACTGTCATTAAGGATCAGGACGTGGAAAATCTAAATTTAGCTAACAAACTTAACAGGATACAAAAATTTAGGAACTGTTTCATGATGTGTTGAAACCTCATGCTGATTTCTGGGGTGAACCATTGGTGAGGCCTCTGGACGACCTCTTCTGATTGGATAGCTAACTAGGCTTGGAAACCTCATCTCCTACTCGATCAGATTGCAAAGCTCTTCCCATCGAAGGTGACTAGGAATGACGACTTTGAGTATTCTTTGGTATACTTCGTCCATCTCTGTGTACTTGGAAAAAGTTGGCTTAACGATGAAGATGTATCGGATCTCATGTTGTATGATGATGTCTGATTGTAAAGCATCTAAGAATGCCTTGCCTGTGATACTGCCTTGTATTCCTGAGAATTTCAAGCTATCTTTAGCCACAGTGGCTAGTTTCTTTTTATAATCAACAAGCGCCATTAACTTGTCATTTATGACTCTTAAACCAGGAAGGCCTTTCTTCTACAGAGCTTCAATTTTGCTAAAAAACCTTTACACTCCTGTGTCCATGGTCTAGACCTTTTCCTCCAGCTGTAGCATCAGTCCTCTTTTGGTCAGAATCCTCTTGACCTCAAGGATGGTCTTTGTCCTATCTTCAATTTTTAAATATTCTAGCTCCTCTCTGGTTTTGGAATTCAGGAATTTGATGATCTCAGTAGCTTTTGTGGGCATCTCTCCCAGTTATCCTCTTATCTTCTCAATAGCTTGCTTACTTCTCTGCACTAGTTCATTTTGCTCGAACATGATTTGTTTCATAGGCCATATTTCATTCATGGACGTGGTGATATAAATCCAGACACTTTCCTTGACCTCAGCAAGTGTTTTTCCTACCACTGTTTACTTTTGAAGCTGAATTCTGTAGAATTTTATCTGAGAAGTGTAGTCCAAGCTGTTACCGCCTGCGGCCTTCCATTTTTGTCCATCTTCTGCATTGAAAAGGAGAATTTGTCTGCCTGAAAGAAAGTGAACATGTAAGCCAGTATTGAGGAATACCAGAACATGCCTTCTGTAGAGAAATTTGAGAATTGCTCATGAATACTGTCCGCGAGGAAAGTGCTATAGTCGAACTGAGTGGTGGGTCTCTCATCGGTGGAGAAAATGGACAAAAAACCCAATATGAGTTCATCCACCCATTGATCCGAAAAATACCCTAGTAGAGCACAAAGCGACAATATGACTTGGTTTCCCTTCATTGACAACAGGGAGGAAGGATACAGGGGATTTGTCTTAGGGAGCTGAGCGACCTGTGGGAGGAAAAGCTCAAAAATCCGGGCTCTCTGGGGGAATGATAGATTCTTGTAAAGCTCTGTGATGACTTCCATATTGAAAGGTGATGTGGATTTGGCTCTGGGTATTTGCGTCATCTGATCAATGGCCTCGGGTGTGATGAAGAAAAGAGTTTCTCCTGATGAAGATATTGTGGTTCTCTGGTCGGGGATGCAGTGGGCTTGGCATTTGAGAGAAAATTCGGGGAAATGGTGAACCTAGGGGAAAAGATACAGGGGAAGGTTTTATTCCCAGAGCCCAAATTCATCACTCTGGTCCAGCAAAATATCCTTTAGCCATGACTGTAAATATGTGAAGTAGAATTCGCATCTTGTGTCTGCGATTAAATGATCTTTATCATCCAAATGAATCCTGTCGAGATCGACAGGAGGCAGGAGGAAAGGATTTTCCTTGGCTTCTGATTTCTTTGATTTTCGCGCCATCACTGTAAAAATACATGCAAGTAAAATAAAAATTTACCAGGGATGAATCTAGTTTTGAACAACTGATTGTAACAGAGAGGAAACAGGGAAAACTACTCTTTGGTGCGGCGACAGGGTAAATGATGGGAGAATGAAAGATAGAGGTAGTTTTGAGCAAACAGATACCCTTTGGGTGCGGGAGACAGCTCAGCAGGCGTACGGATAGGTTATCCTATAATAAATTGCCAACGGGTCATTTGAAGCGTGAGATGGGAGGTGACAACGAATGACAAATATGATCGGGTGACGTGGAGGATGTTGATTGGGAATTGACCATGGAAAAGGGACTTATAATGGGTGAACAAGGGGAAATGGACTGATAGAGTAATGAGATGTGACCCTTTTGGGAAAACGTGGAAAATGATGTCATGGGGTGATGGGGTATGTCAGAAAAAGGTAAGTGGTAAGTGATGGGATTCTGGACCAACAGATTCCTTTCACGTAGAGAAAAGGGGCCCACCAGAAAAACACTCCATTTCAGACCCCCCCTCCATTAAAAACATATCGTTCAGGGGGGGGTCCAAAAAACACCATCAACCTTCCATTAGTGCATCGACCCCTGGACCGTAGATCTGAGCACGATGTTTAAACAACATTCCGGACCCCCCCCCCTATTAAATGTAGAACGGTCAGGGGGGTTCAGAATCCAATCTCAGTCGTGGATCTAGGTGCTGGCGCTTCAGCCGTTCAGATGCATGCCTTTTTTATCTTCGATTCCAGACCCCCCCCCGCGTTAAAGGTAGAAAAGTCGGGGTGGGGTCCAGAAAAACTTGTCAACCATATATCTGAGCACCAACATCTGAGTCGTTCATCTATGTGTTATGTTTAAACTATGAGCACGAAGTCATAGGTGCTTCAAAAACTTAGGATAAGTGCATATTGTGGGTTTTCCCTGCTTTTATCACCATGGGGGTTAGACATCAACCTTTAAACATCAAAGATATGGTTCAACATCGATCATCATCCTTGTTTTATTGAGATAAAGAAAACTACCCTCTGTTCTAACCTAATTACCTATGGCATTTAGCCAAGATTAAACTGTTGGACTAAGAAATTACTCTATCCTGGGGTTATTTGATGAAGATTAGGCAGTTTGGTCAAATTTATTCACTATCTAACCTAATCACTTGGCTAAGATTAAACATTTTAGCCAAGCTTATTCACTACTCCTATCAACATCAATTTAAAAGGACTTGGCCATGCTTAAACTGTATGGACCAAATCATTGTTATTGCATGGGGCTCTATTGAATTTCTTTTATGCCCTCTTTTTTTCTTTTCTTTTCTTTTTCTTTCTTTTCTTTTTCTTTTTCTTTCTTTTCTTTTTCTCAAATTATTTACAGAATGAAAAATCATTTGACAAACAAAACACTAAAATGATAATATTTCAGTCACCAGTTGATCCTATAATTTATAGGGTTATAACAGCGGCTCCACCTGGGGATGGTACTCTCCTTGTGAAGTGCCAAGAATTCTATTTCCTGATGTTCTGAAAAAAACTTCCTCCACAGTTTCCTTTGTTGTCTGATTTGTTTTATTCTTGAAAATTTGATGATAATGTTCAGTGGCTTAGGGCCTTCTCTGCGGGCTTCAACCATCTGGTCAAAATTATTCACTGAAAACTCACAAACAAAATGAAATGTTTTGTACAATGGAAAGGTGTGACTGAAGGTCCCTACTGAGGAGGTGAATAGTGCATTAGCATTATGCCATTTACAGGTCCTCCTGGCATATTGGTCCCATCACCGTCATTGAGCAGGAAGGCATTATTTCCTCTGAATGCATGAATTGTGTAAGGTCCCTTCCATAGACTATCGAATTTTCCATGCTTCCCCTTATCTTCATTTTAGGCATCCCATCTCAGAACCAAGTCACCTAGCTCAAAGTCATCTTTCTTGGTTCTTTTATCAAAGATCTTTTTAATACTTTCCTGGACAACCTGAGTTTTTTTGTATACTTATTCTCTGGACTGCTGCAAGTGGATCATCTGGTTTATCCTTCTTTGGGAGTCATTTGGTTCGGCTTGCATCTCTTGCAAGAGTTTCATGACAGGAACCCCTAAGGAGGTAGAAAAAACTGCTTCATTGCCATAGACCAACTGATATGGAGACATACCAATTGACCTCTTGGTGGTCATTCTGTCGGCCCACGGGGAAAACACCAGCTTGTCATGCCATGACTTTTTGTTCTCTTGCAACGTCTTCTTAATAATGTCCATCAGGGTTTTATTGGACGACTCCACTAGCCCATTTCCCCGAGGTTAACAAGCTGTGGAATGTCCCAAACTGATATGATACTGGTTGAAAAAATTTGTGAGATTCTTAGACTGGAAAGTAGCTGCATTGTCAGTTATAATCTTTCTTGGACACCCAAAATGAGACAAGATATTATTTTCTAGAAATTTAATAATAACAGAATCAGTAGCTTGCCTGCTTGGTACAGCTTTGATCCATTTTGTGAAATAATCCGTAGCAGTAAGAATCCATCTATGTTGGCCTGAAGAGGGAGGATGTATTTCTCCGATAAAGTCTAGTCCCCATTGCTGGAAAGGAGCTTCAACAGAGATTGGTTTCAGGGGCAAAGGAAGGAGCTTCTTTTTTCCCTCGAACACCTGACATTTATGACACGAAGTCACTTTCTGATGCACATCAGTGAATAGCGTAGGCCAATAGAAACTAGCTCTAAGAATTTTATTATCTATTGTCTTCCAGCTCAGATGACCACCACAGTCTCCTGCATGAAAATCCTGCAATAATTTATCAACTTCATCCTTTAACAAACAATTCAACAAAATACCTCCAGGATTCTTCCAATACAGATTGCCTTCTAGAATGCGAAATTTTAATTCTTTCAATTTCAAAAACCTAGCTTTAGTTTTGGTCAGACTAGGGGGAGCTTGTAAGTTATGAAAAACAAATATCAGGTCTGCGTACCATGGAGAGTTCAGAAATACCTCTTTCACGTTTGGAGTCTCCTACTCTCCCTGTTCATCTACTGCAGCTAAGAAATTAATATCAAGAGAATGGAAATTAGATTCAGCCATTAACTTTGCTAGACCTTGACCTTTAATCAGTTTAGTAGGATTAATCTCTATGTCATACTTTATAATAATAGCAATCCATTTTCCTCTTCTTCCATCAGGATTGTCCTGGGTTAGAATGTCCTTTACTATTGCATTTGGAATGTATGCGATGGTGTGGGAATGGAGAATATATACTCTAAAATCCTTTATGGCTTTTACCAGGTAAAAAGCTTGTTTCTCCATTATTTTATAATTCAAGGCAGGGTCTCTTAAAGATTTACTAAAAAAGGCTATGGGTTGTTCATACCCTTCGTTGTTTTTCTGTAATAATATTGTTGCAATGGTATGTTCTGAAGCAAAAGAAAAAAGGTAAAAATCTTTGGTGAAGTCAGGACTGATCAAGACTGGAGCCTATGTGAGTGCATGTTTAACTTGTTCAAAAGACTGCTTGGATTCATTGTCCCATTTTATTTTTGTGTCATTTTTTAACATGTTGGTGATGTTCCTGAGAATCTCGGCCAGGTTAGGTATGAATCTTCTCAGAAAGTTTATTTTTCCAATGAAAGACTGTAACTCTTTGATATTCCTTGGGTATTCCAATTTCTGAATGGCCTCTATTCTGTTGGGATATATTTTTAATTCCGTCCTTAGATATTATGTGTCCCAACAGTTTACCTTCCTCTAATCCGAAAAGGCTTTTCTTAGGGTTCAGAGAGATCCCAAATTTCCTGCATTTCTCAAACACTCGTCTGAGATGTCGTAATTCTCATCATTGGATTGGGAATAAACAGTTACATCGTCCAGATAAATGACAATAAATCTGCCAATTTCTTCCACAAAAGCGATGTCCATCATTCTTTGGAAAGTGGCCCCAATGTTCATCAACCCGAAATGCATTTTCACATACATGAAGGTACCCCAAGGTGTTGTGAAGGCTATTTTCTCTTGGTCATCTGGATGAACGAGAACCTAGTTATAACCCGAGAAACCATCCAGTAAGGATATTCGAATGGATCCAACTACCTTTTGTAATATGTGGTCCATTTTAGGCAAAGGGTAGTTGTCTTTTAGAGAGACCTTATTCAGATTTTGGAAATCAATGCAGAGCTTGATTTCCCCAGATTTCTTTCGGGTTGGGACTAGATTTGAAACCCATTTGGAAAATTGTAAGGGAACTATGATTTTAGCATCATACATCTTTTTGATTTCTTTTTCTATCAAGGGAAGTAACTTGGGATTGATTCTCCTAAGTTTCTATCTGAAAGGTTTTTGATCTTCTTTTATCGGGATCCTATGTTGTATGATGCTTGTGTCATAAGATTTTAAATCTTTGTAACCCCAAGAAAATACGTCTGAATATTCCTTGAAAATTTCAATGTATTTGACTTTCTTCTCCTGGGGTAACGATTTGGAAAGTTTTACCATCTTGGGCTTCTCTTCTGTCCCTATGTTACAGTCTTCAACTTCTTTACCACTGCCTTCGATTTTAGGTTTTTTAGCTACATCATTAAAATCAAATAAGTCTTCTAACAGAACTAAACCCCTAGCTAAGACATTACTCTTCAGATGAAAAACATCAGATTCTATCTCATCTGCACCTAACTCTCCTGAATCTATTTTATTTACACTATCATTTCCAAAATTAGATCTATTCACATTTTCATCATCATTTTCTAAGTCTATGTTTGTACACTAGAAATCATTTTTACACTGTAGAAAATCTTCAATTTGATCATCGTTCCCAAATACCTACTAGTATCTGATGTTGTTTGGGATAATCGGTCTGCACTTCACCTTCACTGTGTATGGGCGAGTGGAACGAAATGGTATCTTGCATGTAGCTGTTGACTTGGCTAACCCATCTGCTAAAATGTTCTGTCCCCTAGGCATCACCTGCAAATCAACTTCAGTGAAACATTGAAGGGCATCCAAAAAAACATTCCTATAAGCTTTAAGCCTGGGATGTTTTGTTTCATACTCACCTTTAATTTGTTTAATAATTAATTCGGAATCGCCTCTTACCATGATTTGTTTGGCACCAACCTTATTTATTAGTTTCAGGCCGAGCATCAAAGCTTCGTACTCACTATGTTGTTAGTGAATTGAAAATTTAGTTTGTAAGAGTGGTTCTCCGAATACCTGGATTTGTGATTGTGCAACCAAACTCCCGCTCCGGATCCTTCTTTACTTACAACTCCATCGAAGTCCATACTCCAGAAATCTACTAGCAATTCTTCACTTATTACATTTTCCTTTCTTTCTACCTCAGTGATTTCTTGGCTTTCTTCCAGATTGACTGTATCTTCTTCCAGATGAGCGATTTGTTCTCCCATATTGCCGTCGTTATATAGGATGAAGGAGTCTAGATCAAAGTGTGCAGAGTACAGAGGATAGTTATGTGGTTTTTCCTGACTGTTGACCATGTATTTCATCAGTGTCTCTCTGTACAGTATTCTCTGTTTCCCGAATACTGGGATGGTGGCATATGACATATCCAACTGTAAAGTGCCTTTCAATTTGGCCCCCCAAGACCTGGATAGAAACATACCATATTTCTGGGGAATTTCCGCGACCACAACATCCATAACCATGATTTTTGCTGGAATCTGAACCAGAGTGATACATAAGTCCTTGATCAACTCGATACATCTGACTTTGCTGGAGTCAAAAGAGTGTAAATCCTTGTAGGGTCTGGTGACCTCGAGTCCCAATTTTTCCATTACTTCTTTAGGCATCAAGTTGTGGGAAGCACCAAAATCTAACATAGCAATGTGCAGAATCAGATCATGTATATTAAGGCTGACGTAAAAAGGAGTGACAGTGCCAGTTTTGTTCTGACCATCAAATTCAAGGCCAAAAAGGAGTTCAGGTTGATCATCAGTAAGATTTACCATGTCTGAATGATTAGTTGATCCAATAGTCAAAGCCTTCGTACCTATCTCTGGCTCAATGCTAAGTGCTTTGATCACCTGTGAACGATAAGTGTTCTTACTCGTAAACTCGGAAAGGGGAATGGGGATCTTCACTTTGGCTAATTCTGATCTGTCTACCATAGCTTTCTGAGCAAAAGTTTTTTGGTTGATTGGTGGATGAAACCTCATTTTGTGTTGGTATTTGTAAAATGGTGGGGTTTCCCTTTTTTGAAGGTTCAACATTACCTTTCTCGGGGATTTTCTTGGTACAAAGCTCAAATTTTTTCTTGGTTTCAATGGTCTTCTTCGTTTCAGTTACCTTTTTTGGGGAATTTTCGTCTGTCTTTTTGCTTCGCAGATTGTATTGCCTGTGTACCTCCAAAATGGCATTTTCAAATACCTACTCCTCCGCGTCTCTCTCCTCTGTTTCTTCACTCAACTATGTTTGAGAAAGAAGGAAAAGTTCTTTCTCTTCCTGAGTAAGGAAAATGGCTTCGTTGTCGTGAATACCCATGAGGTTTATATGAGTTTCATCTAATTCTTCAATTATCTATTCACCTTCATCGACATAATTTTCCTGCAGGGGTGGTCTGATCTATTGGTCAGGACCCCTCTGTTCTCTTTGATCCCTAGGATCTCTCTACCTGATTTGAGGAGGATTTCTTCTAAAGTTAGGGTTCTGAATTTGTGGAGCAGGTTGGTTTTCTCTAGGAGGATTTCTTTCGGCTATAGTAAGTCTCTCCATCATCCTTTCCATTGCTCTAGCTAAAGAATCCAATTTGGCATTAGAAGAGGATGTGGAAGGTTCTTCTTTAATCATGACTCTCCTTTCCATTCTCTGTCATGCTCTTCTGGCCAAAAGGTTGGCCTCTACGCTTATTGTGCTTTTCTGCATATCCTCCAGGGTGGTGGAGTTTCTCTCCCTTAATTGATATGACATATTAGCGTCAAAATCGTCAGGGAATTTTATCAATGCCAAACCTTGTGGGGGTTTAATATCATCTTGAATCGCATTGTAAAGATTGTTGAAGCAGATGCAGTAGTCTTGTATTGTTTCTCCTTGATTTCGTCTGATGTTTTCATATTTTGACAAGATCTAGAGAGGGTTTTTCCTTACCTCCCATCTGTCCAGAAAACTTATGTGAAATGCTACAAGGTCGACTACTGAAGTGAAATGTAAGGCTTTGTACCATTTCTTAACGTCACCAATCATACTCTGCGCAAACAATCTCATTTGAACATCAGCCTCATCCACTTCCTGCAAGTCAAAATAGTCATTCATTTTATCAACGTGTTGCTATGTGTTTAAGGGTCTAGTGCCGTCAAACTGTGGAAGTCTTGTTTGATATTACTGGGGCATAGCATGTAGAGGTGCGGCCAACACCAAGGGAGCATATCTGGTTGCCATGATAGGTGGAGGAGGCAAGACAACGAACTGGATGATAGGTGGGGCGGTGACAGAAGATGAGGGACTGGCTGACACAGCGTGAGCGGTTTGAGGTTTCACAGTGGGAGATAGTATTTCAGGGGTCCGTGGTTGTAGGATGGTTCGATCTAAAATGGTTTCACTTGCAGAGCTATCAGATTTAGTTCTAACTAGGCTTTGTTCAAAAGTGGTGTCAAAGTTGGGATTCTGGAAGGCAACAAGTTTCTCTGGAAGAGAAAAGGATCTATGAAGGGAACTATGAATCCCTGAGCCTTCCGCAACGGTCTTCTTTTTGAGTAACTATTTTGGATTATCGGTCATTACTGTAGGTTTTGGGTCTGGGTGAGATCGAGTGTAAGCTCTTTTAGGAGCCATATTTTTTTATATATATATATTTTAGTTTTATGAGTCCGAAATTACTATGTACAAGATTTTAACAACCTGTAAACATTATTTCTTTCTCAGATTTATAATTTTTTCAGAGACAAATTTTTCTTCTAGGGAAAGAGAAAATGTGAGGTTGAAAGTTTGTTCAGTTCCCCAGTGGAGTCGCCAATATGTTATCGCTCTGTAAATTCCCAGAGGTTGTCAGGGAAGAAGAGATTTACCAGAGGTAACTTTATCCAACCACTTCGAAACTGGAATCTAACCCTACTAGCTTCAAAGAGGGATCTCTCTATATGATTTAGATATGTTTTAATTTCTAGATATTAAGCTAGTTAAATAAAATAAGATTGAACGGTTTGTTGTTGTTTTTGTTAAGTTGGATGAAAGGGTTTTACGCCTCCATTGGGCTATGGGGTCTGTATTATAAATATAGAAATCTAAACAGAAACAAAAGATTCTTTTCACAGGGAAAGATAATGCATTCGTTGGATTCTTTAGCAGTAAAGTGATGAATGGCAGAAAATATGAGAATATCAATTAAATCAAAGAAGCATTTAATAATTTCTTCATTGTAATATTAGAAAGATAAACATTAATATCTTTCAAAGCCGGAAATAGGGTATACAAAGATAAATCCTGCAACATGCGCTACTTTAAAATATTAACTAGAAAATAATATGAAAACTATGCAAGAAGAGCATTTAACATAGAAAATAAAACATAACCAATGAATAACACGCGAGAATCCTGTGAAACGTCCCTTTGTATTACTGGAAGATCTCTTGATAAAAATTACAGTCTTTCTGGCTTACAGGGCGTAAAGATCAACCCTTGGTACTTCAAAGTTTGAAGTATTTATAATCAAAATTACATACGATCATGTCATTAAAGATCAGGACGTGTCAAATCTAAATTTATCTAACTAACTTAACAGGATACAAAAATTTAGGAATTGTTTGATGATGTGTCGAAACTTCATGCTGATTTCTGGGGTGAATCGTTGGTGAGGTCTCTACACGACCTCATATGACTAGATAGTTGACTAGGCTTGGACACCTCATATCCTACTCGATTAGATTACAAAGATCTTCCCATCGAAGGTGACTGGGAACGACGACTTTGAGTAGTCTTCACTATACTTTGTCCATCTCTGTGTACTTGGAAAAAGTTAGCTTGACGATGAAGATGTACTGGATCTCATGCTGTATGCTGATGTCTGATTGTAAAGCATCTAAGAACGCCTTGCCTGTGATACTGTCTCGTATTCCTGAGAATTTTGAGCTATCTTTAGCCACAGTGGCTAGTTTCTTTTTATAATCAGCAAGCGTCATTAACTTTTCATTTATGACTCTTAAACCAGGAAGTCCTTTCTTCTGCAGAGCTTCAATCTTGCTGAAAAACCTTTGCACTCCTATGTCCATGGTCTAGACCTTTTCCTCCAGCTGTAGCATCAGTCCTCTTTTGGTCAGGACCCTCTTGACCTCAAGGATGGTCTCTGTCCTATCTTCAATTTTCAAATCTTCTAGCTCCTCTCTGGTTTTGGAATTCAGGAATTTGATGATCTCAGTAGCTTCTGTGGGCATCTCTCCCAGTTCTCCTCTTATCTTCTCAATAGATTGCTTACTGCTCTGCTCTAGTTCATTTTGCTTGAACATGATTTGTATCATAGGCCATATTTCATTCATGGACTTGGTGATATCCATCCAGACACTTTCCTTGAACTCAGCAAGTGTTTTGTCTGCCACTGTTTGCTTTTGAAGCTAAATTCTGTAGAATTTTGTCTGAGAAGCGTAGTCCAAGATGTTATCTCCTACGGCCTTCTATCTTTGTCCATCTTCTACATTGAAAAGGATAATTTGTCCACTTGAAAGAAAGTGAACATGTAATCCAATATTGAGGAATATTGGAACATGCCTTCTGTGGTGAAATTTGAGAATTTCTCATGAATACTATCTGCCAGGAAAGTGTTGTAGTCGAACTGAGTGGTGGGTCTCTCATCATTGAGAAAATGGACAGAAAACCCAATATGGGATCATACACCCATTGATCCGAAAAATACCCCAGCGGAGCACAAAGTGACGATATGACCTGGTTTCCCTTCATTGAGAACAGGGAAGAAGGATACGGGGGATTTGTCTTACGGAGATGAGCAGCCTGTGGGAGGAAAATCTCAAAAATCCGGGCTCTCTGGGGGAATGAGAGATTTTGGTAAAGCTCTGTGATGACTTCCAGATTGAAATGTGAGGCAGATTCTGCTCTGGGTATTTGCATCATCTGATCAATGGCCTCGGGTGTGATGAAGAAAAGAGTTTCACCTGATGAATATATTATGGCTCTCTGGTCGGGGATGTAGTGGGCCTAGCATTTGAGGGCGAATTCAGGGAAATGGTGAACCTGGGGGAAAATATATTGGGGAAGGTTTGATTCCTAGAGCCCAGTTTCATTACTCTGGTCCAGGAAAATGTCCTTTAGCCATGACTGTAAACCTGCGAAGTCAAATTCGCATCTGGTGTGTGCAATTAAATGATCTTTATTGGCCAAATGAATCCTGTCGAGATCGACAAGAGGCTGGAGGAAAGGATTTTCCTTGGATTCTGCTTTCTTTGATTTTGGCGCCATCACTGTAAAAATACCTACAAGTAAAACAAAAAGTTAGCAGGGATGACTGTGGTTTTGGACAACTGACTGTAATGGAGAGAAAACAGGGAAAAATACTCTCTAGTGCGGCGACAGGGTAAATGATGGGAGAATGAAAGGTAGAGGTAGTTTTGAGAAAACAGATACTAGTTGGGCGCGGGAGACAACTCATCATGCTAATAGATAGGTTAGCCTGTAATAAATTGCCAACGGGTCATTTGGAGCGTGAGATGACAGGTGACAATGAATGACAAATACGATCGGGTGACGTGAAGGATGTTGATTGGGACTTGACCATGGAAAAGGGACTTATAATGGGTGAGCAGGGGGAAACCGACTGATAGAGTAATGAGATGTGACCCTTTGGGGAAAACGTGGAAAATGACGTCATGGGGTGATGGGGTATGTCAGAAAAATGTAAGTGGTAAGTGATGGTATTCTGGACCAACAGAATCCTACCACGTAGAGAAAATGGGCCCACCAGAAAAACACTCCATTTCAGACCCCCCCCCACCTCCATTAAAAACAAACCATTTGGGGGGGGGTCCAAAAAACACCATCAGTCGTCCGTCAGTGCGTCGGCCCCTGGACCGTAGATTTCAGCGCAATGTTTAAACAACATTACAGACCCCCCCCCCGCCACCATTAAACACAGAACGGTCAGGGGGTTCCGGAATCCAATCTCAGATGTGGATCTAGGCACTGGCACCTCAGCCGTTCAGATGCGCACCTTTGTTATCTTTGATTCCTGACCCCCCCGCCCCACCGTTAAACGTAGAACAGTCCGGGGGGGTCCGAAAAAACTTGTCAACCATATATCTGAGCACCAACATCTGATCCGTTCATCTATGCGCTATGTTTAAACTGTGAGTGCGAAGTCATATGTGCTCCGAAAACTTAGAATAAGTGCATATTGTGGGTTTTCCAAAGTGTTTCCCTGTTTTTATCACCATGGGGGTTAGACATCAACCTTTAAACATCAAAGATATGGTTCAACATTGATCATCATGCTTTTTTTATTGAGATAAAGAAAACTACCCTATGTTTTAACCTAATTACCTATGACATTTAGCCCAGATTAAACTATTGGACTAAGAAATTACTCTATCATGGGGTTATTTGACAAAGATTAAATAGTTTGGTCAAATTTATTCACTAGCTAACCTAAATCACTTGGCTAAGATTAAACATTTTAGCCAAGCTTATTCACTACTCCTATCAACATCAATTTAAAAGGACTTGGCCATGCTTAAACTGTATGGAACAAATCATTGTTATTGCATGGGGCTCTATTGAATTTTTTTTATGCCCTCTTTTATTCTTTTCTTTTCTTTCTTTTCTTTTTCCTTTTTCTTTCTTTTCTTTTCTTTTTCTTTTTCTTTCTTTTTTTTTTCTCAAATTATTTACAGAATGGAAAATCATTTGACAAACAAAACACTAAAATTATAATATTTCACTCACCAGTTGATCCTATAATTTATAGGGTTATAACACATTACATAATGATTTAGGAGGCTTCCCTATTATCCCATGAACTTTCTCTAGACCCATTGACCCCCCAGACCCACAGTAATTTTAGGCCCTAAATCAAGCCAATCTTCTAAGGCTAGCCCTTAACAAACATTTTTTTGTTGATTTAAAAGAGTATATTTAATTAAAATATTACACAAATCTATGGGATGCAAAAAACTAGGTAGGAGGACCTTCCTTGGTTTCTAGAAATTGAGAAACTCCCTCATGCAAAGATTTGTAAAAAACTACATATGGGTGTGATAGAGAAATCCTTTAGATTTGTTGGTAAACACCCTCCCCTACTTCCATAGAATCATCAATTCCCCTCAAATATACCTTGAATACCTTGTTTGAATACATGTCTCTATGATGGATTTTACTATATTATGTTATGCTACTGATGGTTTGTCGAGTGTGATAGGAAGAACCACATATGCATATGGACTCTAGATTGAGTCAATATATGTCGACCCAAGATGGGGTCAAGATATTGATGATCGCCAAGTGCATGTTATTTCTTAATGTTTATTCATGATTATTGGACAATACTATTTGATGTTTTTGTCTCTAGATGTGTGTAGAGACAAGAATAATGTTTGTCAATTAATATTACACATGGAAAAACAGTTGTATGAAAAGGTGTGACGTGATGAATACCATCAAGGAGAAGAGGTTTGGGTTGTTTGTTCCTTCCCACTATCCTCCCTATCATGTAATAGGTTGAAAAGCGTATCTTTTTCCCTAGAGGTTACACATTGACACGAGGGTAGGCCATGGATTCGATCACTCATGAGGTTATGCTGAGAGACACACAATAATATGTTAATCCTTATTTCTCAGTGAACATGGGTCTCTCACTAGAGGTAAGCATGAACTTAGGTTAAGTAGGTCCCAACCATGGCATAGATCCAACAACATGAAAAATGGATACTTGAAGGCTATGGGTCATCTTGGTCTCACTCTTGGTATCATGCACTCGAAGAAATACTTGGTCTCACCCTTGGTATTGACTTTGGTTTGTATATGTGCATACTTTGGGAGAAAAGTATCCTTTTACTTGCATAATTATTTTGGCATAAAGAAATAAAAAAGTGAATTTATGACTTGATTATCATGTATATMTCTACATATTTTATAACATAGGAAAAGTAAKATTAAACTCACCTTKATATTTSGTAAAGCAYWTAGGAGTTGAAAATAAAATAAAGAATGTGAAYTTTAATTAGAAGTTCTATTTAAATAGGAWAAATMCATTTCATATGCARCCACTCAATTAAGARAAATAAAAAGAATCAAGGGAACATCTAGGARMAAAMAAATARGAAAGATAGTTGKAAGGTGGTGAATAATATCCATTTATGTGTTTTTCAAATTACTAATTGTGCATGGATGTGATAGTGTGTGGGTGAATATTGTGCATTTAGTAATTAAATAATTAACATTTTTCATGAGAATGACAAATGACATAAGTCTCAAAGGCTATATAAGAACATGGGGTGGGTGTGAAAGCTCATCTTTTCCACCCTAATGTTGGGTGGTTTTCCTAATTCTCAAAATTTTCATGGTAATCTGGTTGGATTGTGATTTAACAATAATTTGTAACAATCATGTAAAATTTTGGTAATATAATGTTAATAATAATATAATAATAATTGTATTAATGTATAACGAATGACTAAAAAGGTAGGTCAGGGGGACTATTGAGTACAATGATGTCATTACAAGGAAGGAGTACCAAAAGGTCTCCTATAAAAGACAAAATGAAGAAAGTAAAGTAAAGTAGGGTAGAGTAAAGAGTGAGATCTAAGTTGAGGCATGAAAAACTTCCGACCCAAATCCAGTGCCCTACTCTGAAGTGGATATGTATAGGAGGAGGAGATCCAAGAACAAGAAGATCCAAAAGTAATGAAATAGACCTATGCCAAGGCATAAACCATCTCTCTTGCCATTCAAGTCCAAATGAAGGAATTTGAGTATAGTAAGATGTCTATAGGGAGAGTTACTGGGATGACTTGATTGTCCACTGCATTGTTGTTTGGAAGAGGTAGTTTTTCGTTGAGGTTTGGGGGATCTCATTCATCTCCTGGGGAGGGATATGACCTGGTCATGTCATAGAAATATCGTGGGATAGGAGAACGTTCCATGGGTCCACACCGATCTAGAGTCCAGAGTTGTGCTGGTATCGGTTTGTCTCTTAGTGCCCCGCCCTAAGGGAAGCACCATGAAGAAGGAAGTGATCCATTGGGTAAATTCTGGTCTAGTGGGAGGTTGAAGAATGTGAGCTCGAAGCCCGATATCCTTTTGCATGTATAATGCTAAGAACCTTTGATCGAAATATTTGAAAAATCTAGTGAGGGTCTAAATCCCTTTGAATAGGAAATGGAGCCTCCCCCTGATCTCATAGTAGATGGGGCAACGAAAGATGAAGTGCTCCTTAGTCTCAACCTCATGTAGATGGAATAGCTAGAAAATTCTATCTAATCGATCAATCCCATGGTCTATCTCTATCAAAATTCTATGAGAACCCACTCTGACCTAGCCTAGGGGAATGTGAAGAGAGTGTACCTAATGGCAGATTGTATAATATGGTCACACAATGAGTCGATCTCTAAGCTCCAAGAAATGTTCATTGTAGAAGACCATCTTTGGGCATAACCCACCCTGATGTTTAACCCAAGTGATCTGAATAAACTGTCGATAAATTTCATCCCCAATGATCTTGTTCAACTCCTACCTGGTAGGTAAGAGGTGGACAAATGCGTCTAAGGAATATTTAAACGAAGGGAGATGATCCATCTAAATTCCCACAGACTCTAGAAGATTTGAAACCCCTACAAACCAACTGTGATCCTGGAATGAAGGGATAGATATGGAAATGGCCTCTAAATAACATTAATCCAAGTACATGTATTAGTCTTGCCTCTTCACCGAGTCAGTGAAGCTTCGAATGTGATGCAAAATGAGACTAGTCTAAACATTGTCTCAAGTTGGAAGGGTCGAGCCAAAAACTCTATTAGGATGATGTGTCGAGGGATTGTCTGCTTACATATAATGACGTGTCAGAGGAGAAGGGTCTATCCTGTCTCAACCGGGGCCCAATCAGACTCAAGTAAAGAAGGCCCCCAAATCTCTGAGCCATAGAGAACAATGGGTTGGATGAGGGATTCCATGAGGGACATCTTGGATGAGATGTTCTAAAAATGGTGACAAAAGCACTATCTCTCAAGAAGGGATAAGGATCCCTTACCCTTGTTGATCTGGGGTTGGAGGGTTGGTCACCAACTGAAGCAGGGTCCTGAGAAATACACCCCTAAGTTTTTTTAGTTGTTGTCAATATCGATCTCCTTCCCTCTGATGAAGAAATAAAGGTCAGAAGTATTATTCAACTCGTTGAATATCATAACCTTGGTTTTACCTAGGTTAACCATCAATTTCCAAAGGTCGCAAAAGAGAGCTAATGCATCCAACTGTCTCTATAACCCCTTTGGAGATGATGCTAGGAGGCCCATGTCATCAGCAAAGAGTAAGATGGATATTAGAACCTGGTGGAGGAGGCATCCATCGTTATCGTGGATATGCTCATGAATAAAGGCCTCCAACACATCAATGTAAATACCAATTAAGGTGGGGGACAGGGGGCAACCCTGTTGAACCCCAATGGTACTCCTGATGAAATCATACATCCTATGAACTGTGCAAAGACGACCAGGGATCGAATCCTATAGACACATGATGACAATTAGTAGGGCCTAGGAAATGCCAATGTCTCTGAGTCTTTGGAACAAGGCCTCTTGTAGGATAAAGTCAAAAGCTTTTTGAAAATATACAAAGCAAGAATAGACTTTTGAAGAGCAATGTCGTGCCTCCTTGATGATGGCTCATAGGGTAAATATGTGGTCAATGGTCCGATGAGTAAATTGGAATCCTTCTTGTCCCCTAGCTCTGAGGGATCTCTGCTCAAGCTCACTAGAGAGCTTCATATGGAGAATTGTAGCATAGAGTTTTGAAAACGTGTGACCCACCATGATTGTCCTATAGTTATTGGGATCTGAGTTGGGGCTTGACTTGTGTATCGGGTGAATGATGTGTGCGACCATACCAATGGAAAACTTATACGGACCACATGGTTGAAGAGATCAACCAAGTGAGAAATCAAAGCACGAAGACCGTTCTTAAAGAACTCTACCTAGAGACCCTCCTCGTCTGTTTCTCATCACTCAAACGACCTCTCTAATGTCACTGTGTAAGAATAGGAAGCATGAAGAGGGAAGAGAAGTAACCTGAATTTGGGGATACCCAAGAATATCATAGAAAATGTATATGTGAGAGAACAAGTGTCTAAGTGTTATGTAATTTTTGGTAATATAATGCTAAGTGTGACCTCTTATACTCTCAAACATAGTGTCTTGTGTTTTAGACTTTTAAAGTTTAACAAAACAACCTTACACAAATTTATTTTCAAATTAAAAAACATATATTAATATAATATTAAAAAGTTAATGTAAAAGTTTTCAACTCATCAAATAACCTTATACATATTAATTTTCAAATTAAAATTTTTATATTAATATAATATTTAATTTTTTTTTTTTAATTTATTAAATATATAAAAAATCAAAAATAATTTATGTGAGGTTTATCACATTTTAATGATGTTTGAATAAGATGAAGATAACAAATATTGAATAGGCCATCAAAATTATGTTGATATGTATTCTCCATACAATCCGATATGATCGTCAAAATTCCACTAGTATGTACATCTGCGAGTTCTGCATGATCTATGTGGCACAACTTCTGCATGAGTTTGATTCTATTTCTCATCAGCGGTTTTAGCAACAATATAGACTCTGATTTTAACCTCGTAAGATTTTATTTGGGGAGGAGAATAAAGGGAACTAAAGTTAGTTGAAACTAAGGGAGGGAAATTTTAGCTAGATAATTGCAGCAACTAAGGGAGGGAAATTTTAGCTAGATAATTGCAGCATTTCATTTATGGACAAATATAAGTATGCTTAAAAACTGGAGACTAAAAAGCAATAATAGCATTTCATTTTTGTTTCTATGTCCACTAATAATTAGGTAATCACTTCTTTATTTAGGGAGTTTTTAACGCAAATCATTTTCATTTCCATAATTTTAATAAAAGTGTATATATGAATTACATTATTTTAGTCCAAGATGAAATCTAAATAATGTTTCTATGTCCACTAATAATTAGGTAATCACTTCATTATTTAGGGAGTTTTTAAAGCAAATCATTTTCATTTCCATAATTTTAATAAAAGTGTATATATGAATTACAATATTTTAGTCCAAGATGAAATCTAAATAAAGGTGATTTATAAAGACAACTTCCTAAATAATGAAATTAATTGTCAAAGATTGAAATATAAAACAATTACTTAATGTATAGAATTGATGTGGTTCTCTGTTTCATTTTTATGTCTATTATTGATTGTATAAAGTAGATTCAAAACAATTACTTGATGTGTATAATCGATGTAGTTCTTGATTTTCATTTTAGTGTCAACTAATGATTTAGAGATAGAAACCCTAGGTTCCACTTTGTTTCTTTATAAAATTTCAAGGTAGTGTGTGAATTGACTTCCAAGTCATTTGAAATGAGTATAAGTGGGAGGATAATAAATTTATAACCCTTAAAAAACTACATGTGTTTTTTTTCTTTGTTTCATTCTATTTTTTTTCTTTAATATAGAGATAAGCTAAGTACTCTCTTTATATTGCTTCTAGAGCTCCTTAAATATTTCTCATGTAAAGGGAAAATGCAACACTTTAGAATATAGATATAGAATTTAGAGAATTCAAGTCACTTGAAATAGGAGGATGATAAAACTTATGACCTTTAAATGATTATGTATGTGTTCAAATATTTTATATAGAGATGAGATAAGTGTCTCTTTATATTTCTTCTAGAGCTTCTTAAATCTTTCTCATGTAAAGGGAAAATGTAACTCTTTAACTCTTGGACTTAAGCAACATCTAAGTATGAGACATCCATTATGGGGACATGCATTTATATGTGTTTTTTTTCTCTTTATTTCATTCTAAAAATATTTTATATAGAAACAAGTTAAGTTGTCTTTTTATACTACTCCTAAAGCTCCTCAAGTCTTTCTTGTGTAAAGGGTAAATATAACTCTTTAAATCTTGGACCTAAGTAACATCCAAGTATGAGACCTCCCTTCTGGGGACACATCCACTACGACTTATGATCTTTAAATTAATCCATGTATTTCTCTTTTTTATACTATTCATAGAGCTCCTCAAGCATTTCTCATGTAAAGGGAAAAGGTAACTCTTTAAGTCTTGGACTTAAGCAACATCCAAGTATGAGGCCTCCTTTGTAGGGACATACCCACTAATACTTATGACCTTTAAATTACTACATGTATTTTTTTTCTTTGCTTCATTTTAAAAATATTTTAGATAACGATAAGTTAAGTGCCCCTTTATACTACTCCTAGAGCTCCTTAATCCTTTCTCTTGTAAAGGACAAAGGTAACTCTTTAGATCTTAGACTTAAGAAATATCTAAGTACGAGACTTTCCTTGTGGGGGCATACCCACTCATATCCCTTTGGGTTTGTTTCACTATTATCTCACTATGGTATATATGTACAATGATTATTCATTTTTTCCCTAGGAAATATTGTGAGATCTCTTTATTCCAAAATATTTTGATGGAGGGTGACTAAACTGTCACTTATAATAGCATCTGGTAACCCCGAGGGACTCGAGAAGATTTGAACTTGTGACCTAAGGCCTCCCCGTGGGAAACATGCCTTTGGTAAATGACTTAACTAATTGAGATAACCCTTGAGGATTTAAATATCATTCATTTATCTTCATCACATGGAACATTTTAGCCTAAAGAGTTGGTTTTTGAACATATGTCATTAGGTATATGTTCCATTCCTTGGTTGTTTCCTTTTTGTGAAGATAGTGATTGTCAAGCAAGTGGCCAAAATTCCACCAAGCTACATGCTTGCTACCACCCTATTGCATGATTGACTTGCTACATGGTGGTCTCCTTGCAAATATTGCATATCAAAGATCCATCATTGCAGAATGATCCCATCAATATAGTCAATTTTCACATGGCAGTGAAAATTCCACCACTGTATACCTTTTCAAAGTCATTCATATAACACACATAAATCTGCACAACTTTTTATACTTTATGAGTGAAAATATTTATCTTTTCTTAATTCTTTTCAATAAAGACATAAAACATTTTATTTATAAGATTACTATCCTCCAATAAATATATCAATTTAATTTAGAAAAAGTATTTTCAAGCACTCATAAGAAAATGTTGTATATAAACATACTTCAAATTAAATATAAATATGATGAGCAGAATCAAAATGTTATATATAAACATATTTAATATGTTTTAAATATAAAATTTTGAATAGTTAACATTTATCTTTGTTTATGATAAATGAATAATCAAACAACCATTATTTGATTAACCACGATTATTTGATTATTATGATCAAATCTGAATACACTCTTATCTTATTTTATATAAATAATTTATTGCTTTATATGCATTTCGTGTTGTTGGTTGTAGTGAGAAAAGCCAAATGTATTTTAACCCAAAGTTATTTTAAGCTTAGAAAAATTTGCACCTAGATAAAATCTAGATTAATGCCATTATAAATATTTACTCATGATTGACATGTATATGCCAGGATATTCTTCAAAACATTTTAAAATAGCAAATCTCAGTTATATTTTCACTTTACCTATGTTAAAAGAAAACTCTTCATCCGAGTAGCGAGAATATTAGAAGGGGCAAGGTTAAAAGTTATACCTTAGTAGAAAATTATAAAAGTAGTTTAGGTTTTTCGACCAAATTTGAACTACTATAAACAAATTTTAAGTAATCCCTAAACCACACAAAAACTTGTATCGAACATACAAATCCCAAATCAAAATGTGATATAACAAGAATGCAATGGAACGGTTTGTTGTTGTTTTTGTTAAGTTGGATGAAAGGGTTTTACGCATCCATTGGGCTATGGGGTCTGTATTATAAATATAGAAATCTAAACAGAAACAAAAGATTCTTTTCACAGGGAAAGATAATGCATTGGTTGGATTCTTTAGCAGTAAAGTGATGAATGGCAGAAAATATGAGAATATCAATTAAAGCAAAGAAGCATTTAAGAATTTCTTCATTGTAATATCAGAAAGATAAACATTAAGATATTTCAAAGCCGGAAATAGGGTATACAAAGATAAATCCTGCAACATGCGCTACTTTAAAAGATTAACTAGAAAACAATATGACAACTGAGCAAGAAGAACATTTAACATAGAAAAGAAAACATCACCAATGAATAACATGCGAGAATCCTGTAAAACGTCCCTTTGTATTACTAGAAGATCTCTTGATAAAAATTA
>JASDQU011504869.1:0-23059 GCA_032191745.1 Picea mariana
TCAAGATTCTAGTTTAGACATTATCTTTTTCAGCCATTGATTTCATTTTTAGTTCAGATTGCTTAACATTCAGGAACTAGCCTGGATATCTCATGAGATAGAGAAGTTTCCCTTGATTACAGTAGAGGGTTTTGATTACAATAGAGGGTTTATCTTTTACATGCATATACAGAACAGTACCGGTTAGTACAGAGTAGTACCGAGTGGTACAGAGCAGAGTAGAGTACAGTAGCTCTTTCCAGCGAGTTTCTTTTAGCAGTTCAGAGATTAGTTTGGCATCCTTTAAACCCCCTCTTCAGCCCTGCATTTCCTGTGGTGGTTCCTCTAAGTCTACCTTCCCGGGTTGACAATTAAATGTTGATTTACATGGTATATTTGCAGCTCGACAGTATGTTCTGAGGAGGCTGGAAAGTGGGCCTTTTTGGCCGACGATGCACTATTCCATGACCAATCCAATTAAATAACCCATCTTGGAAAAACTAGTTCAATTCTTGAGGATCGGCATCAAAATGGATGGAAAATCTAGGCCTTCTATGGCCTCAGTTCCAATTTCCCCTTCCTATGTTATTTCTTCCATTGTTTCCCCTACCAAAAAAGCTCATCCTTTTGTAGTAGTTTGTCAGTAATGAAGCTCTTAATAAACCATACATGACACTTTGCTTACATGAATCAAAAATTGTCTTAATAAATGACACAAGATACATGCAAATCCATCCATAACAAACCATTCATTAACTTCCAAGTGAACATGGGGTGATAGGGTTCATGGGAAATATGGAGGGAGTGTAATTAGCAAAAAGTGCTATAATGATAGGGGCTTAATACATGAATATTGTTCAACAATTAGTTAAACAATTTACTGTGTAATAAAGTATCAAAATATCAGTCACCAACCCTTGTTGTGTTATCCCTTTGTCTCTTTTACATAGACTTTTCCTTTTATATTTATTTCACAGAACATGGATGCAATAAATGAATTGGGATTATGAGGGGAATGTAATGAGTGAAAAATGATAGAATAATAGGGAATTGATATGGATGTTTTTCAATTGAAAATAAATCAAAACATGCAATCAAAACATATCTATGTACATACCTTCAAAGTTTAACAATGTTCTCTTTTTCAAAACAATAATTTAAACTGTTACTTTCGTTGACAAATTGCTTATTGGCTTCCAAACAATAATCTATATGCCTAGAATTATTTAATTACAACAGTCATTGTATCCATATAATCATTTTATGACAGTCATAACAAACATCATTACAATCGATATAAGAAACCACAATATCCTTTGAGCCACGACCATTAACTCAATATTTAATATTTAAAACCAACAGGGACACACATAGTATTGGCAATCAACTCATATCCACCATATATTTAACCATTGCAATCAATATGGACGTTATAACTGTTATTTGGGCTTCAAACACTTCATGCACAAGTGTCCCTTTTATACAATCAATCATAATGATTGAAACAAATAACATTCAATACTTTGATCTCAAGCTTCAAATAATAAGTGGGTACAGATTTCTCCTAGAATTTCTAAACAAGGAGACCAACAAAATCGTGCCCAAGTAACCAAGCACACACAATGCTCCCATCAACCATTGAACTGGAGTAAAATGATATCAATGTAATATTTAGGGTTTTAGACAGTAAGTGGGAGGTAGGAATAGGTGGTTTGACCAAAGAATTTGGTATTTAAATAGCGCATACAGCTCATGCCCTATCACAATTTACCATAGAACCATAACATGTAACAATTCTCTTGGCTGTAAGGGCTTCCAAAACAACAGACAACCATTTCCAACAAGAAACAAAATGAAACCAAACCCTTTAATCAATACTGTAAAATGAGTAATCAAGCACAAACACGTGCTCGACCAAAATCATGCATAATGCTTCCATCAACTTCTAGGTGGAGTTAAATTCATACTATGCAATGTATTCATACAGCTGTGAGGTCATATCAATCAAGCTAATAGCTCAGGGTTTTGACAAGACAAGGCACGAAAAACTTTAATCTTTCACCAATTCTCATTAAAACCCATAGGGTCGAAATATGGTGTGTGTAAACTAGCCACAGAGTTCAGTAAAATTGAGATAAAGGTGGGGCATTCACAAATCCCAAATCTTTGGCAGAGTATGACAACCAATTTCAACAGAGAGGACAACTCAAATACATATCTATGGAAAAAATTGCTCAAATGCAATCTTTATTCAACAATTCTATGTGAAGGACTACACATAGCAAGAGCACCACGACCATTTATTTTAATAATTCCAATAGTCCAGAACCACCACCATGAGAAACCAAGGATGCAAACACCAATACACGGTTCAAAAGTATCATAACAGCTTAAGAATCACATAGACCGCGAGCAACCAGAGCCAAAATTTTATTCAAAGGTAGAGTAACTATCATGGATGGAAGAGTAAGAAAACCCATACCTGGAAAAGCATGTGCGAGGAAAAACAAGACTGTATATCTCCTTCACGACCGAACAAGGTGGAGTAGTAGAAACTACCAGAGCCAAAGAAAAATGTAAGAATGACTAGGGTGACGGGCTCGATGGGAGTTTGAGTGACATGCAGTAAATGCACGTCACTTCCCCCTTCCAACTTCATTCAATTCAAAGTACGCACCAAGCCAATTCACCATAGCAATACACCATTAATCAACCAAATATCCATTTCCATATCACTTTTTCAAAGTGCGCCACCCCTTGGTAATGTCAAACTTCTATAAAATAACAATGTGCTAGGAACATAACCCAATGTGCAACCATTTATGAAACTCAAACAAGCCACATAACCATAGTAGCAAGGGTCAAGAGCACCCATCCTTTGTCATAACAATACAATATTAGAACTTGAGTATAGTTCTTTTATCCAAAAGGGTAGCATTATTAACTTCTATCAAAGATCATCAAAGCCGTTTAGTTTTGTGTTTTAATACCCAACCACCACATGTTACCAAAACATTTTAAACCATGATTTGAAACAAATGAACTATAAGAGATTGTGTTGGTACCATCACATAAGCAAACAAAATATAAGCGTTGCTTATCCACCATAGTGTCATAAGTCTAACAAGGGGGTCCCACCTACTAGTTTATTATTAATATAGTTAAATAATAAAGCTTGGAAATCATTTGTGAGCATAGTATTCATCGTTGTGCTTTTAAGTCTCAACAAACTGGTGACTCCATAGAGAAATATGTTTCCAATAGATTAAGAACTCAGAATGTTTGGTTTTACAAACCATGTAAATAGTAGATCAAAGAATTATATACTAGAATGATTATGGAACAGGGGAAGTGATGCAATTTAGGGGAAAAAATGATTCAATACTTTGGGAATGGCTCATGAAAAGTGTTACGTATGAAGGTTTTATTCATGTAGGCATAACATTCAATTGGTCATAGTGAAAGTGTGTATTGTTTAAAGGAGAAATCTTTTGGTGTTCTCTTTTTGAATCTCAGGGTGGAGGGAAGAAATGGAAGACAGAAAGTAGGGATGAAAATTCAATTATCTATCTAACAACAGTACTGGAACTAGAGAACAATTTTAGTGATGTCTTCAAGGGGGACATCATGAAAGATGTGTAACCTGATTTTGATTTATAAACAATACTTGCAAAATAGCATCCTTGTGGCAAAATTGATCCATAATTTATTTCTGAAAAGAAAAGAAATTAATAAAAGAAAAACAACATAAATGAAACAACAAAGCAAAATAAAAGAAGTGAAATGGAAAATTATAATACAGAAGTAACCTTCGTGCAGTGTTTTAACTCTCAAACCGGTTCCACATAGTGTTTCAAGTGGGAACCGTTGGTACTATAGGAAAATAATCTCTCTTCTAGGTCTTTTAGAAGATAATAATTTGCACCCAAGACAAAAGTGAATTTAAACGGACCTAGCCATAATTTTTGAAACTTCAAATGTCTTCCTCTGTCAGCATGGGCTGAATCCCAAAGCAAGACTTTCTCATTTACTTTAAATCTGACATATTTTTCCCTTTTGTTGAAATATCTCTTTACGGTTTGTTTTATTCTCTTTATGTTCTCCAAGGCAAACATCATTTGTTCCTCTAAAGCTAACAGTGCATTTATCCTTTGAGGGAAATTAGAAGAATTTAATTATTCGATCTATAGCATGAGCCGTAGAGATGAAAGTTTCATCTCGGTAGGAAAAATATCTTCTTGACCATAAACAAGATGAAAAGGAGTGCAACCTATTCTTACCTTGGTAGTAGTGTGATCTTCCCAAAGGGCGTAAGTGAGGAAGGTGTGTCATTTACAAGGCTTATCTTCAATGATCCTCTTGATAATTCTAACCATATTTTTGCTAGTAGACTCGGCTTGCCCATTTCCTTGAGGTTAATAAGCTAATGAGGTAAAATGTTTGACTCCCAACTTAGCTAGAAACTGAGTCAGCTTAGCATAAATGAAATCATGACCATTGTCTGTAATAATTTCTAAAGGAATACCAAATCTGGAGAAAATATTAGTTTCAAGGAAAGAAATAACCTGTTCATCCTGTGAATGTTTAAGTGGGACAAATTCAGTAAATTAAAATAATTTGTGGCTGTCAAGATAAAAACCTTCCCTATTGAAGAAGGAGGATTAATGGAACTGATAAATTCCAAACCCCATTTTGAGAAAGGAAAATCGAGGAGGACAGGTTGCAGAGGCATGGAAGAAAGATGTTCTTTCCCAGTGAATTTTTGGCACTTGTCACAAGATCTTGAAAAGTTATAATAATCTCGAAAAATTGAAGGCCAATAATATGCTTTCCTGATGATCTTAAAAGCAATAGTTTTAGTAGAAAAGTGGCCACCCACATGAATAACAGAATCTGAATATCCATGGGCTTCTTGTAACATTTTTTGTGCTTCCTCATTATTCACACACCGAAGTAATATACCATTAGCAGATCTCCTGAACAAGAAGTCTCCTAAAATAACATATCGAGAAGATTCAAGATGGAGCCTTTTCCTTTGATGAGTATCTAAGCTATCTGAACATTTTTTATTTTGCAAGTAATACACCAGATTTTTATACAAGGGGTGTTCAACTATAGGAAGGGTTTGACTATCAATGTAAAATAGTGTTGAAAGAGGATTATCTTGTTCATCAATTTCTTCACTTGCTTCAGCATGTTGATCCAAGTGAAGGGCTAAGTCTCCTCCCTTAATTGTTTTCGAAGTCCTGATGGTTAAATAATTATCTTACATCTTGGCAAGCCAATGTGAAAGCTTCCCTGAAAGATAAGTCTGTGATAGAAAAAAATTGACAACAGGAAAAGGGACTTTTACCAGTGTGTTATTTCCTAGGATCAAGTGGAAAAATTTCTCTGCAGCTTTAACAAGAGCGAAAGCATGTTTTTTGATATAAGAATACTTGAATTCATCATCTAATAAGATTTGTGACGCAGACCCCCCTGCCCTCGGGCCCAGATCTGCGCAGGATCTTTACTAAAACCATGCAAAGGGTTAATCCAACCCTTTGTTTAAGCCACAAAGGACTTTGGGTTTCAGGAGTTAGAGAGTCCTGATGTATTTCCATATCTCTTGGCAAATGCTGAAATGTGAAACATTAATGAAGGTTGACTACTCCAAAGCGATGAGCACATGCCACCTATTACCCACTAGTTTCGGCTTTCGGGACTTTGAGCAAACAGCCAATAGTCCTTCCTCTTCCCTTATGATTCCCTGAACTCTAAAATGTCAGAATGCTGAAATGGTCTCAACGTCCCATGGGATGCAAGATCGATGGTATTTCGGGATTTTCACCGAAGCTTGACCCCTCCTTTGACTTCCGTTGCACGTATCCTCTGACTGATACTTGGGACCCACCTTTTTGCATTTCTCTCTTCGCGATTTCGAGAGTTGTGTTGATGATGCAACTCAACTTCTTGAGTCCTAAAACCCCAAAACCTGATTGGTACCCAATGGCTATTGTCCCTCAACCTTTTCGGGAATTCTTCCTTTCCCTCTTCAGAATTTTTCAAACTGGGAGTTTGAAACTCTCAATTCCAAAGTCACTGCTTCCTCTACTTCCCGAACCCTGAAAAGCCGAAATGTCAAAATTCCACTCCAAAGGCACTTTGTGTTTCGCAACTTCAATATTTTCAATGCAAAGACCCCCACCTCCTTTTCATCTGAATTGTCGAAATGTCAAACCCTGAAATACCGAAATGTCGAAATTTAACACCTGAAAATCCCTTTCATGATTCAGGAATTAGAGTGACCAAGGATTTTGGCCTGCACTCCAAACTTACAAATCTCGAATCCCTGAAATGATATGTTGGCTCAAACTAACTACAATCAAGAATTCACGTTGACTCTTGATGTTAGGGTGGAGGATTCATCCAACTCCTAACCACCTTATAGCTCCCCTAGATCCTACGGTCCTTCGCAGTTTCACGAGTTCTCCATGGAGAATTATGACCACCAGATGCACTCCTCAATGACTTCTACCCAAACAACTCGATGTTTTTCCTCCTGAACTTGACTTCTATGGGTCGATTTCGATCTTTGTCTTCCTTTGAGCACTTCAAAGGTGTTATCCTTCCTGAGCTTTCACTTGTAAACTCAAGCTTCCCAAAAGGATCCATGTTCGCACTCCTTGCGGCAAATATTCAAATAACCTCTGGTTATTTGAGTCTCCAACCCTGTGCACTCTTTGCAATAGTGGTCCTCTCAATCTTCCCCTTAGTTGATAAGTTCTAAGGCTCCAACTAGCCTATGCACACCTTGCACGGCTCTGTGCTTCACCTGCACTTCAGTTGGTAGGAGAACAATAGTATTTCTCCTGAGCTTTCTAAGATGAAACTCAGACCCTCATCAATGCACACCTTGTGGACATTCACTACACTCCTTGCAAAAATTCTCAGAAAGAGAAACAATTGAAACTCATTCCTCTCCTCTCTCAGACTTCATACATTCACCATGAAATCATACACACAATGCAGCATTGAAACAAATGCATAACAGAGAAACGAATTAACTGTAAACATACCATTCAACAAATGTAAACAATAAGCATCATAACGCCATGAAAGTTGATTCAAAGCTTCGTATATTAACTCAAGTGCTCCTATACATGGGTTCTTCTCTACAGCTCTCTGCTACAGCTCTACAGCTTATGAATTATGAATGATCATCTCGTTACAATGATACAAGGGTGAGGGTGTCTATATCTGTTTTCCCTCCTATGCTTCTAAACTATCTAATCTATTAAATTAAATCTACCTACTTGCATTCATTACACATAAATTCCTCTACAATCGAAAGATGAGAGAAACACTCAAGATCTGTTTACAACATCTAGATATAAATGTAAGTATGCTTCCCTTATCTATTACATTAATGTCCATTCATTAATCTCAAAACACTTCAAAATGTGCACTGGTGCTTTTCCATCTGTCTCCCGCTTTTACATTGCTTGCTTGGCTAGTTGCTTATGATGCTCCTGCATCATACTCCCTCGCTTGAAAATTTTCATGAAGTCCTGTTCATGAGCTCTTACACGGTCTGTCCATGCCTATGAATTTCTACTTCATCCTCCCAACTGGATGTCCCTTCCATTTGACCAAGTATTCAAAATACTCTTTCCTCCTAGTCTTTTTGCTAATCCTTTTATCAATTATGCCTTCTATCTGTGGCTTGTCAGCTACAGACATTTGTTTTGTCCATTGAATTTCTTTCTCTTCCTCCTCTACTCCTGCTTCTTCATCCTTATAAGGGTACAAATCCACAACATTGAATATCAATGAGATTCCAACCCCATCGGGTAACTCAATATCATATGCATTTTCCCCAAATTTCCTTATGACCTTGCACGGTCCAATCTTTTTCATCTTCAACTTATTATACGTCCCCCTTGGGAACCTTTCCTTCCTCATATGCGCAAGAATCAGATCACCAACTTCAAATTGAAGTTCTCACCTATGTTGATCTACTCTCCGCTTATATTCTTGACTTGAACTCTACAATTGCTCCTTAACTCGGTTGTGAAGCTCCTTCATTCCTTCTGCAAAGTCCTCTACACTAGCACTTCTGAATTCATTTTGTTCTAAATCTTTCATTTCAGAAACTCCCCTTGGTTGCATTCCATATACAATCTGGAATGGACTCTGCCCTATTCTTCTATTGAGTGTATCATTGTAAGTGAATTCCGCCTGTGGCAGAATGTGATCCCATTGACTGTGGTGTTCAGTCACTAAGCTCCTCAACAAATCTCCCAAACTTATGTTCACGACTTTTGTCTATCCATCCATCTCAGGATGATATGCTGAGCTAAAAGACAAACTTGTCCCCAACTTCTTCAATAAGGTCCTCCAAAAATGTCCTACAAACTTGGTATCTCGATCAGACACGATACTCTTTGGAAAACCGTGAAGTCTGACGACTTCCTTGAAAAATAGGTTTGCAATATGAGTTGTGTCATTGGTTTTCTGGCATGGTATCAAATGTGCCATTTTTGAAAATTTGTCAACTACCACAAAGATTGAATCATATCTTCTCTGTGTCTGTGGCAGTCTCAATATAAAATCCATGCTCACTGCGTCCCATGGCCTTTCAGGTATGGGTAATGGTTGGTATAACCCTGTGTTCTTCCTTTTTCCTTTCGTGTGCTAGAAAATTCTACATCTATCCACAAATTTCTTAACATCGGTTCTCATCCCTGGCCAAAAATATGAGCCATTCAACTTTGAGAACATCTTTTCATGACCGAAATGTCCATCCAATCCTCCACTATGTTTTTCCTTCAACAAATTCTCCCTCATGGAGAATTTTGGAATACATAGTTGATTTCCCCTGAACAATAATCCATCCTAGATCATGTATTCAGTCCATTGGCTTATATCCCTGAGAATTGGATTCTCAGATGCCTCATATGCCTCCTTAAAATCCGGATCATCCCTATACATTTCTTTAAGGTTATCAAAACCTAAGTCTTGACTTTGAATTCCTGCATAAGAAAACATTTCCATCTCAAAGCATCAGCAACTTTGTTAGCAGTTCCAGAAATATGCTTAATCACAAAAGTAAAATTCTGCATGAATTCAACCCATTTAGCATGTTTTTGGTTCAACTTCTCCTGTCGAGTCACGAATTGCAAAGCGTGATTATCGTTGTACAAAACAAACTCCTTGGGAACCAAATAATGTCTCCATTTTTTCAGCGCTTGTATGACTGCATAGAATTCTTTGTCATATGTGGAGTACTTGATCTTTGCTTCATTCAGTTTTTCACTGAAATATGCGACCGGCCTGTCATCTTGGCTTAATATCGCTCCAATTGCAAATCCACTCGTGTCACACCTGACCTGGAATGTCTTGTTGAAATCCAACAAAACTAGAATTGGTTGCTCAATGATCTTCTTCTTCAGCAGATTGAAACTCTTCTCTGCTTCCTCTGCCCAGTGAAAAGATTTATGTTTTTTCTTCACCATATCCATCATTGGTGTGCTAATTCCACTGAAGTTTCGGATGAATTTCCTATAGAATCTAGCCAAACCATGGAAGCTTCGAAATTCAAACACGCTCTTCGGCGATGGCCAAATCTTAATCACCTTTATCTTTTCCAGATCCATTTTTAATTCATTTGCAGAGATAACAAAACCCAAATAAAGGAGTTATGTCCTCATAAATGATGATTTCTTCATATTAATCAGCAATTTCTCCTACTGTAATCTCCTCATTACTGCAACTAAATGCTTTAAGTGTTATGCTTTTGTCTTGCTGAAAATCAATATATCGTCAAGATATACAATGACGAATTTCCCTATGAAATCTTTCAGGACTTCGTTCATCAACCTCATGAAAGTACTGGGCACATTCGTTAAGAAAAATGGCATGACAATCCATTCATACAGCCCCTCATTCATCTTGAATGTTGTCTTCCATTCATCACCTTCTCTCATTCGAATTTGATGATACCCACTTTGCAAATCAATCTTTGAAAAAAACTTTGCTCCACTCAAGCAATCCATCAAGTCGTCCATTCTTGGCAATGGAAATCTATATCTGATGGTAATCTTATTGATTTCCCTTGAGTCTATACACATTCTCCAACCTCGGTCTTTCTTTGGGCTGAGCACTGTCGGAACAGTGCATGGACTCAAGCTTTCTTGAATCAATCCTTTGTCCATTAAATCCTGTACATGTTTCTTAACTTCTTCATTTTCTTGCAGCATCAACCAATATGTTTCTTTGTTCTTAAAATTGGCTCTAGGTATAAGATCGATATGATGACTTATACTCTTGATAGGTGGCAATGAACAAGGTAGTTCGTTCACTACTATATCAGCAAACTCTCCCAGCAACTCCTAGATTTCTTCTGGTAAATCATCTATCCTCGTACTGGTCAAAATAATTTTGGGCTTCCTGACCATAATAAATTATGTGTCTTCCTTCCTCTTAACCTCATCAAGAAGTTCCTTCCCACTCATGAGAAGTACAGTGTTGCTCATTTATGTTTTCACCTCTTTATCCTTAATCGACAGCAACATATGAGTCCTACCATTTTTCTCCAGGGTGTATGTGTTCTTTCTCCCATCATGAACCACATTTCTGTCATATTTCCATGGTCTACCCAACAATAGATGACAAACATCCATGGGAATGACATCACATAATATTTCATCTTTATATCCTCCTATTTTAAATTCAACTAAACATTGTTTAGTGACATTTACCTAATGTCGTTTTTGTAGCCAAGAAACTCTATGTGGGCTTGGATGTGCAACAGTCTCCAACTCTAGCTTTTCTACCATCTCTATAGATACAAGATTGTTTGTGCTACCGCTGTCCACTATGACCTTGCATACTCTATCCTTAGTTTTGTAAGCAGTCTGAAACAAACTGTTTCTTTGGGTTGGGTTCTCTACCTCCTTCTCTAGTTTCAAGAGAACTTTCCTCATCATTAAAGATCTTCCACCCTAAACCATGCCAAGGGTTAATCCAACCCTTTGTTTAAGCCACAAAGAAATTTGGGTTTTAGGAGTTAGAGAGTCCCGATGTATTTCCACATCTCTTGGCAAATGTCGAACTGCGAAACGTCAACAAAGGTTGACTGCTCCAACACAATGAGCACATGCCACATGTTACCCACTAGTTTCAGCTTTCAAGACTTTGAGCGAACAACCAACAGTTGTTCCTCTTCCCTTATGATTCCCTGAACTCCAAAATGTCAGAATGTCGAAACAGGCTCAACGTCCCAGGGAATGCGAGATCTATGGACTTTCGGGATTTTCGCTGAAGCTTGACCCCTCCTTTGACTTCCGCCACACATATCCTCTGACTGATACTTGGGACCCGCCTTTCAGCGTTTCTCTCTTCACGATTTCAGGAGTTGTGTTGACAATGCAACTCCACTTCTTGAGTCCTGAAACCCCAAAACCCGATTGGTACCCAACAACTATTGTCCCTCAACCTTTTCAGGAATTCTTCCTTTCCCTCTTCGGGATTTCACGAACCGGGAGTTTGAAACTCTCGATTCCAAAGTCACTGCTTCCTCTACTTCCCGAACCCCAGAAATCTGAAATACCGAAATTCCACTCCAAAGACACACCGTGTTTCACGACTTCGGGATTTTCAATGCAAATACCCCCAACTCCTTGTCATCAAAATTTTTGAAATGGCGAACCCCAAAATGCCAAAATTTCACACCTGAAAATCCCTTTCGCGATCCAAGAATTAGAGTGACCAAGAATTTTGGCCTGCACTCCAAACTTACGAATCCCGAATCCACAAAATGATCTGTCGGTTGAAACTGAATACAATCAACAATTCACGTTGACTCTTGATGTCAGAGTGGAGGATTCATCTAAATCCTAACCACCTTACAACTCCTCTAGATCCTATGGTCCTTTGCAGTTTCACGAGTTCTCCATGGAGAATTCTAACCACCAGATGCACTCCTCAATGACTTTTACCCAAACAACTCGGTGTTCTCCCTCCTGAACTTGACTTCTATGAGTCGATTTTGATCTTCGTCTTCCTTTGAGCACTTCAAAGGTGTTATCCTTCCTGAGATTTCACTTGTAAACTCAAGCTTTCCAAAAGGATCCCTGCTTGCACTCCTTGTGGAAAATCTTCAAATAACCTCTGGTTATTTAAGTTCTGACCATGTGCACTCTTTGCAACAAAGTGCCTCTCAATCTTCCCCTTAGTTGATAATTTCTAAGGCTCCAACCATCCTGCGCACACCTTGCACGACTTTGTGCTTCACCTGCACTTCAGCTGGTATGAGAACAATGGTATCTCTCCTGAGCTTTCTAACATGAAACTCAAACCCTCATCAATGCACACCTTGCAGACGTTCACTGCACTCCTTGCAGGAATTCTCAGGAAGAGAAACTGTTGAAACTCATTATGTTCCTCTCTCAAACTTCATACATTCACCATGAAATCATACACACAATGCAGCATTGAAACAAATGCATAAAAGAGAAACGAATTAACTGTAAACATACCATTCAACAAATGTAAACAGTAAGCATCATAACACCATGAAAGTTGAGTCAAAGCTTCATATATTAACTCAAGTGCTCCTATACATGGGTTCTTCTCTACAGCTCTACAACTTATGAATTATGAATGATCATCCTGTTACAATGATACAAGGGTGAGGGTGTCTATATCCATTTTCCCTCCTACGCTTCTAAACTGTCTAATCTATTAAATTAAATCTACCTACTTGCATTCATTACACATAAATGCCTCTAAAATCGACAAATGAGAACAACGCTCAAGATATGTTTACAACATCTAGATATAAATGTAAGTACGCTTCCCTTAGCTATTACATTAATGTCCATTCATTAATCTCAAAACACTTCAAAATGTGCGCTGGTGCTTTTCCAACAGTCTGTCGCTTTTACGTTGCTTTCTTGGTTGGTTGCTTACAATTCTCCTGCATCAATTTGACTCATGTAAGTTACTTATTTTTCGTTATTTTGGTCATCACATTGTATGAGAATAGCAAATATTGCTTCCTCTGTGGCATTAGTATATATAATAAAATATTTCTCAAAGTCTGGCTTCACCAAAACCGATGCAAAAATAATTTCCTTCTTAATCCTTATGAAATAATTTTCGACATCTTCATTCCAAGAGAAATCGAAATCTTGCTTGAGAATGTTGGTAATTGGTTTCACCATTAAAGTAAAATCAAAAACAAATCTACGGACAAAGTTGATAATGCCCATAAAAGATTGAACCTCCTTTTTGGAAGTGGGGGAAGGAAGGTTGAGAATAGCAGCGATCCTTTTGGGATCTATATTTATTCCTTAATCAGAAAAAATATGTCAAAGGAGATTTTTTTTGGTAACGTCGAACATAGACATAGAAGGATTTAAAGAAATGTCAAACTTTCTACATCGCATGAGAACTTTTCTAAGATGACCAAAATGATCCAATCGATTCTTTGAATATACAATCAATTAATCAAGATAAATCTAAATAATATTACAGATCGGATCGTCAAAATCTATCTGCATAGCTCTTTAGAGAGTGGCACCTACATTAGATAAACCAAATGTCATGCGTTCATAAGAAAATGTGCCCCAATGTGTAGTGAAAGTGTTTTTTTTTTTATCATTCCTTTTTACCTTGATCTGATTATAACCAGAAAAACCATCAAGTAAGGACATCATTTGTGACCCAACAACTTGCTGAAAAATCATTTCCATATTAGGGAGAGGAAAATGGTATTTTACACTCGCTCTATTCAATGTGCAGAAATCAACACACAGTCAGATCTGACCAGTTGTTTTCCAAACATGGAAAAAATTGGAAACCCACTCAGAATACTTAATAGGGAAAATTATCCCAGCTTTCAAATTCTTTTTCCAACTCCTTTCTAATAGTAGCTTCAAGTGCGGGATTAATGGGTCTTTGTTTTTTCCTAACTGGTTTTATACCCTCCTTGATAGGAATGGCATGTTGTATAAGAGCGGGGTCAAAACCACGAAGACCCTCATAAGACCAAGAAAAAAATTCTTGAAATTCACGAAGTAACTTAGTGAATTTCAACTTTTCTTCATCAGTACATTGGGCACCTATCCTAACATTCTTTGGGGAACCAAGTGTTCCAATGTTCAAGGAAATGGTTTCACCCACTTTCCTTTTTTACTCCTCTTCTTTATTCTTATATTTGTGGCCTACATCACTCGATGAAAATGAACTTTCTAGAGGAGTCAAGCCCTTCAGAATTTTGTTGTTTTCCATGGATATAATCTCCTTAGGCTTATATGGTTCATTTTGTATGAAAGTACAGATGCTTTCATCACTAGGGAATATCTTCCATGACTCTATATTGTTAGAGATATGAGGACGATATAAATATTGAAAAGTACAATCAGGTCTTTGTGGCAGAAGTTGTCGAGTAGGAGAGGCTACAAAAACAACTAACATGTCAACCATTGAATTCAGTTCCCTCTTAACATGAGTGACGTTAAATGATAATAAGTTCGATATAAGAATCCAAACATCTTGGGTGTATTGTTTCATTAAATTGTTGCTAGGAGAATATATTTTACGTAAAATATTCACAACAAGCTCAGAATCCCCAAAAACTGTAAGGTGTCCACAACCTAAATTATAGGCATTTTCAATAACTAGCAATAATGCTTCAAATTCGGTGATGTTGTTTGTGCAAGAAAATTCTAACCTATAGGAAAAGTTGTGAAATTTACCCATAGGTGAGTATAAGATAATGCATGCTCCATTACCTTCATTGGAGCATGATCCATCAAAGTGTATGTGCCACATACCATCCTCCAGACCAATTTGTTCCATGGTAGTGTCATCCTAATCCGCAAACATGGAGTACACCCCTAAGTCCTCCTCGACATAATTTGCATTAGGCTGTGGAATGATTTCTATATATGATGAGATTCTTCCTTCCCTTAGGATTATGATATTCTTTCCATTCCAAGGAATGGATAGGTGTGTCCTATCAAGTGAAAGATATCCACCTGTCAAGTCTTGATAGTCTCTTCCTAAGATGATTGAATATTTACATGTTGGCATTTCAATTACCTGGATATTAAGGGTTGTCATGATTTCAAGATGTGCGCATAGAACCAAAGTCACATCTTTTATTTCTCCTATAGTCGACTATTGTAGACTATTATATGAGAGCATGTTTCTAGAATTTTCATTGGTACAAGATAAGCCTAGATCTTCCATAATAATTTTTGACATTACACTTGGGCCTGAACCGCCGTCAATTAGGCAACAATGGGCAATTTTATCCATATTTTTTACAGAAATGAAAAAAGGAGGGTTTTTTACAGGGTGTCTAAAATTACTTACACCTACTTTATTTACAATAGAATCCTCTTATTTTGCCTCTTCATAGAGATTGGCTATGGTGGAAGCTTTTCTTTCCATGAAATGTTTTAGATTCTTTTTTTGTTCAGGGATGGCAACCATGTCCAGAAGAGTAGCATTGACCTTGATATTATCCAATTGGTTGAGAATGTTATATTTGGAAGAGGGAAGAGGGGAGGGAATTCCTTGACTGCCAGGAGTTTTAGTAACTTGTTCAATAGCATCTTGCAAAGATGATCTTGGGATAGAAGAAGTACGAGGGGGATCATATTTTCCTTTTGAAGTATAGGATTTATTCCTAGTGTTTATGATCATGACATCTTTTGGTTCTACCCAATATAGAAAAACAATGGTGGTTTCAGGCCTTTTACCAAATATTTTATCTTCGACACTCTTTTCTACCTCACAAGTACTTTCCTCGTTATTTTCCTCGCTAAAGTTACACCAACTGCGAGGCATGACGGATTTGGGATGAAAGTTGTTTTCATTGGGATTCATAAAAGATGATGAAGAAGAAGATGATGCCCTAGGATTAAGTGAAGAAATAGTTCCCTTTCGTTCATATGCTATCATCTGATTATTCATATCATGTCTTCCCAACGTTCTCATTATGAAAAGAATAGGTCTTCCCAGCGTTCTCAAACACTTATGTCTTGTTCAATTACTGCCCATGAGCATTCAATCTCAGCCCAGGTATTAGCGGTTTCTAAGATGATATTGAATAAAGTTAAAGCAATGTTGGTTTGTTCTTTAAGACCATACGCAATATTGGGCTACCTTGTAACAAGTATTGGCATGAGGAAAACAAAACATTCAAAGAATAAAAAACAAAAGTAGAAATATTCAATGATAATCATGAATACAATCAACCAGAGAGATATGGAAGCTCTCCCTAGTATGGACACCAAATAAATGTTGAGGAAAAGGTATGAGTTACCTTACTCAATCATTTTTGAATCTTGTCTGGCTAGGACAAGATAGTCGGGAATGTCACCTTGGGTTTTATAGCCTCAAAGATATTCTCCCAATCTGTAAGTATTAATTACTAGGATTGAGGATGATTTATTAATGAAAATAATGTTGCAATATAAAATAAAATTAATACAAGTTTCTATAATATACATAGATTTTATAATAAAGGAAACATGGACCTCAAAAAGCAAAAAGTAACCAAGTCATAAATACACATATATAAGACATAAAAGCAATCTGATTTTATTTCATTCTGAGATATCTTTCTCTTTACAAAAACCTTGTGAGGGAATAGACCAAAGTATAATTTATAGATACTCGATGAATACCATACAAAAGACTCTGAAAATCAAGTAAAATTGAAATTTGTAATCTGGATCAGCTTGCCACAAACTACTGCCATTTTGACTCTGCAAGATATCCTTTATTAGCCATGAAACTTAATTCACAAATAGACAAGAATACATATACTATCAAGGATGGATCAACACCTCTAAAAAAAGCGTCTGAAAATTTTGGTTCAGTCTTGAACCTTGTTTTCTACAATAAGACCCTGATGTCAAAAAGAGAATTAGGTGCCTTTGAATAAACTCATAAATGAATGAAAACTGAAACTATCTCATACAACTAAAGATAAAACCTTAGTCTTGCTTTCTCCTTCTATTCTCCTTTTGTTTCTTCTTCTCATTCAGCTTTTATTCTTTCTAAATAAGTTGAAGTAGTTCAACTAATTTCTTTAGTTACATTAGTTTGACTTAACTAATTAGTTTAGGAGAAATAAATAATAATAATATAGTTAAGGGTCTTTAATTAATAATAACTAGGTAGGTGGGACCCCTTGTGAATCTTGTCATTTCTTATTTTCAAATCATAAAATATAACACAAAAAGGATAATCATTTTAACCACATGCCACCTTTGTAGCTCCCTTAGATATCTTCCAAACTGAATATTTAAATATCAGAAATAATTTATATCATATCCAAAAAATACATAAATATCCACATTATCTAGATTATCCACCAAATACCAAAACAAAGCTTGATGTCCAAACATTCTGAAAACCACTAGCATTGTCTTCATCAACTCAAATCATAAAAACACATAATCTAAAAACCATACTTTCCACTATGGGAGGCAATTTTTCTTTTTTCACTGTTGTGTCCCTTTGATTTCCCGGAAGTATATCATGGTTGGTTTGACCCTTGAGGTTGTATCTCATTGATCACATGGGAACAATCATCCTTCAAATGCATGAGGGAGGACATGGATTTTGAGGAATCATCATAGGGAGAAGAAGGGGAGGAAACTAATTTTTCATTATCTTGCATAGGTTGGGGAATATCAATTTTTAGTCTCTTACTAGCATGTGAAGATTGAACAAGAGAATCATCACGGGCAATAGGGACATTGGGATTGACAGGTGGTGGGAGAGGTAATGACATATTGGAAAAACCACAATGGTGAGAGACAGTCGGGCTTATGATCTCTTGCCATCCATCATTTGCAGAGACTTCTGTTTGCAAGGACACATGTGGAGGAACAAGAATGCCAGGGATGTTCTAAGGAGGCTAGAAAGGGGGAATTTCTCGCCGAGGGTGCACTATTCCATGACCAATTCAATTAAAGAATCCAACTTGGAATAGTTGGTTCAATTCTTGATGATCAACATCAAAATGGATGGAAAATCTAGGCCTTTTATGGCCTCGGTTGCAATTTCCCCTACCTTTTTTATTTCTTCCATTGCTGCCCCTACTAAAAAATCGCAACTTGTAGCAGAAGTTCGTCAGTAATGAAGATCTTAATAAACCATACATGACACTTTTCTTACATGAATCAAAAATTTCCTCAATAATTGACATGACATACATGCAAATCCATCCATAAAAAACCATTCATTAATTTCCAAGTGAACAGGGGGTGATAGTGTTCATGGGAAATATGAAGGGAGTGTAATTACTGAAAAGTGGTATAATGATAGGGTATTAATACATGAATATTGTTTAGAAATTAATCAAACAATTTGTTGTGTAATAAAGTATCAAAATATCAATCACCAACCCTTGTTATGTTATCCCTTTGCCGCTTTTACACAGACTTTTCCTTTTAAATTTATTTCACAGAATAGGGATGCAATAAATGAAATTGGGATTATGAGGGGAATGGTATGAGAGAAAAATGATATAATGACAAGGAATTGATATGGATATTTTTCAATTGAAAATAAATCAAAACATGCAATCAAAACATATCTCTATACAGACCTTCAAAGTTTAACAGTGTTCACTTTTTCAAAACAATAATTTAAACGGTTACTTTCGTTGACAAATTGCTTGTTGGCTTCCAAACAATAATCTATATGCCTAGAATTATTTAATTACAGTAGCCATTGTATCCATATAATCATTATATGACAGTCATAACGAACAACATTGCAATCGATATAAGAAACCACAATATCCTTTGAGCCATAACCATTAACTCAATATTTAATCTTTAAAACCAATAGGGACACGCACTGTATTAACAATCAACTCAAACAACGTGCATAACCATAGTAGCAAGGGTCAAATGCACCCATCCTTTTTCATAAGAATACAATATTATAACTTGAGTATAGTTCTTTTATCCAAAAGGGTAGCATTATTAACTTCTATCAAAGATCATCCAAACAATTTACTACCATGTTTAATACAATATTAAATCCAAAACTAGATTATAATTATTTCATCCATAGGGAAGTCTTAACATATTCTATCAGAGATCATCAAAGCCATTTAGTGTCATGTTTTAATACCCAACCACCACATGTTACCACAAAATTTTAAACCATGATTTGAAACAAATGAACTGTAGAATACTATGTTGGTACCATCACATAAGAAAACAAAATATAAGCGTTGCTTATCCACCATAGTGTCATAAGTCTAACAAGGGGGTCCCACCTACTAGTTTATTATTAATATAGTTAAATAATAAAGCTTGGCAATCATTTGTGAGCATAGTATTCATCGTTGTGCTTTTAAGCATCAACAGGTAGCACGCGTGGAAAAAGATTGAGGCCTTTGGAGGCCTAGAACCATGTTCTTGTAGCCTAGCGTCCCCTTGAGGAGACTAAACATCACCCTAGAAGGGCTGACATCACCTTTTTTAGGGTTATTTCATGTAAATTTATTTAATTTGTAAATTAAGGGAAGAATTGTTGAGGTCAGCCCTGTATTTTAAAATAAATTTAATTTTAGGCCAGATTTTGGTATAATTACACAAAAATGACATTCATTTTCATGATAACTCTCCCCTCATAAGATAGAGGACTGAAATTTTCGCCCTAGTGGCAAACTTTGGCTGCAATTTGTGTTATTTTGGAGTTTATGGTGTCTTTTTCTCATGCACTAGGCTTGGAGGAGCTTTCTTATGATGTTTCTTGACTATTCTGGTGGTAATCTCTGCAAACTAGGGTTTTTCATGCTTCATTATTCTTGTTGAAGTAAGTAAATGCTGCAATTTGTTTATGCATTAAATTTTTGTGGTCAATTTTACTTATTCATATTAAAGATTATGAAATTGCTTGCTAAGAAACCCTGGGAGAAGGAACATAAGGTATTTCTTCCTTATTGATATTGCCACTTATTGTTATGAACCTTTTGTCTATATTATGTCTTTTACAACCCTAAAGTGATGTCACTTTAGAATCCATTTTCTAGAGGCTTGTTGCATAAAATATATTTAAATAGTCAAGGAAGGAGAAATTTGCTAGAGCCTTGAAGAGCCTACTCTCTAGTTGAATTTATGCTTCAGGCCTTGGATCCTTGAAGACTTAAGGTGTTATTCTTCAAGGTTTCACCTCATTTATCATTAGACAAGTATAATCATTAAATTCTTCAAGTTATTTGATGATATCAAAGACTCCATAGACCAAAAGGAACTTGTCTACTTGATCTTGTGAAGGATTGTGACCAAACAACTCTCATACTCTCTTCTTTGAAGCTTCCACTAACGAATACTAACCCTATCTTAGCTAAACTAACTAATGGTTGTTTCGAAGAAAAGGGTATATCCTCTTTCATAGATCTCATTAGTAGGTTTCTTGAGTTCGCAAAACCATAGTGCCAGACTTATGAGGATTCCCTTCAAAATCTCAAAATGTCCCTAGAGGACGAAGGATTCATCACTGAGATTGTAGAAGATATTAGGGGTGCATACCACACTCAATGCCAAGAACCCTCCAATACAAAAGAAGATATTTATGAAGGATGTTACCAATCCCATGAGTAAGAGCAAGAATTTACTCATTATTCCACCAAAGATAATGAGGTATTGATGCTCGCTCTTCCATTTGATGAAGTCATCCAAAAATTTGATGCTTCTACACAAGAAGAAGTCAATACAGTAAGTTGTTTCCCTTTCAGACTTTGATGATTCTTTATTTTGTGATTTCTAAAGTGGATAAGTGTTATAGGATCCATTTGATGTGCTAAACCCTTCATGTTATAATAAAGGTAATGGCATGGTTGATAATATAGATGAGTTCATACATGTTGGGAGATGCAAACGGGATGTTGTTGGCTCTAATAAATATCCCACTTATGATATGGAAGGACATCTCCAAATGTTTCCTTTAAAACTATCGTATGAGGTTACTAATAATTATGACATGTTGCAACAAGGAGATGGTATGCTTGTAGATATTTTCCGAACACCCAAGAATGACCTAGTGCAATTTTCTCATGACAATTTCTGATCATACATTGAGGATTTTGATGAGTATTCCTTTGAGAACTCAGATTTATTCTATGAAGAATATTATCAACCACCGTTGTTCTCAAATTTTGATAAGGGTGAGGAAGTTTCTTTCCTAAAGCAGGATACTTGTGACAAATTTGTTTGGCTCCCTCTGATTACTTTACCTCGTTATGCCACTAAGGACACAATTTGGGAACATGTCTCTTGTACCAATTTTTCTCTAAGGAAGAGCCTTCTTTTAGAATTCAAGGGTAGTTTTAATTCCTTAAGAAGAAGATTGTTATCTCAATATTTCAACTCTCCCCTAAGAAGTTGCCAATCATCCTCTAGGTTCTTACTAGTCCCTTCTCAGACCTCAGGAAGTGATGACATCCAAGGTAGACAACCTTCATACTCTTTGAGACATTCTTTTGAGCCTTTGACTTTTCATGATCCCTTTCTGAGATGGATTGAGTACTTTCCTACAAGTGTAACTTGGTATAATTTTTTCCCTCCCTCCCGCCTCCATGAGCTAGACTTTACAATTTCCTATGATATTATACATGTTCTAACTCATGTTATTTTTGTGCTTAACTTGTTATTGTTTTGGTTTATGATGAAGCATAGAGGAAAGTATTATGAGGTATTGTTAAGATGTTTTCATTGGATATTTGACTACACCTAGCATTCAACCAACAAGTAAGTGTATATAGGTAGGTAGGCATTTGCATACATTGTACATACCATTGCATATCATTCTAATATAATTAGCTGCATTTACATATTTCCTTTTCTTCACTTGTATATATGTATTCTCATGATCATATTTTAGATTAGTAATTATTTTATTTCGACATCATATATGGACAAGGGGTGATATCACCGCCCTAGATGTTACTAATATATTTCGTTGAGATTTATCAAGCACATGTCATACCAAATATGTTGAGGTTCTCATGCACTCTACGGTGAGAACATGTCCCCGAGTTGGAGCCAGATGTTATCACCTATCCTAGGGATAACTAAGGATATCGTGTCTTAAGGACCATAGGTTCTAGACATGGAGTGGCGAGAGACAGACAAACTAAGCATAGCCCAAGAGAGCCCCTCTTTTCTTCAAGTACATTCCACATATTGCCAGTAGTAGTGTCCATCAAATTGGCCTAGTACTGAAGTGGTAGTGGGTCTTTCTCCATGATTTAATGAGTCTGGGTATCATGGTATCTATCACACTGATATTTTAAGCACTTGAACATGTTGTATTGAATCCTTCTTAATTTCATAATGTTTGCTTGGAAATTTGGTCTTTGCCTTGTTTAAACCTAGGAGGGTGACACGGTTCCCCAGTAAGTTCATTTCCCTTTAGTATGGGTTGCTACTGGGTGGATCTTTGAAGAGTTATCGTACATTCTCTCCATACTTACCAATTTCCATCTTTATTCCTTCCATCTCCCCATATTTTGGGCACTGGGATAGGCTACACTAGGAAGGGTTCTACCTTACCTCATGGGAAGAAGGGGATAAATGCCTAGAGGGTAAAAGTAGCTGGAAAGAGTTAAAATCCATTTGGAAAACTTCAAAATGATTCACCTAGATATCCTAGAGAAAGCATTGAAAATATTCAAAGTAAGAAAAGGCGACCCACAAGACAACATGAACACTCAAGGTATTATTTGATTGATAGAAGGTCTCCTTATGAGTCAACCTATCATGACCATGAGCATGTAGTGGTATGACATCACCACCTATCTAGTCACCAAGATGGGGTACTGGCTCTTGGTTGCATAGCCAAGATAAAGGGGGTCTCATCACGAGCCGACCTTCTCATTTTCATGAAATGTTTTGTGGATGACATTGTCACCTCTGGTCACTGATCCAAGACAGTGATCCTCAACTATTCCTTTGTAGCAAAAAAGAAAATATCAAAAGAAATTAATCTAAGAAAGAATAAATTGCAATGAATGGGCTAGAGCCCAGAAGAGCCTACTCTCTAGCTGGATTTA
>JASDQU011504872.1:977-18146 GCA_032191745.1 Picea mariana
GAGTTCAGAAGTCTAGCCGGCCAATGTGGCCCTTTTTAAAACTTTTTTACCACATTTCCATACCCTACGGGGAATTGTAATAAAATGACTTAAGCATGTGATTTTTGTAAAAGGCTTCGCCACCCAAGGATTAGACACTAGTACTTTATTCTAGAGTGTTTTTTTTACTTGCTAATTATATCCTTCTCTTTAAGCGAAATATAATTTTCGAGTTTTTTTCACTCAATAACCTCCAACGTTGGAGTAATTGTACTAGCAAATATGACTTGGGGGGTGTTTTAAGTCTAGAGTCTTATGTATATAACCATGCTAAGCATTATCCTAGAGTTCTATGGAAATGTGCTAAGTCCCCCTTAGGATTTTTTATTTATTTTTTATTTTTTTTTTCAGTTAATAAAAAATTTCCAGTAAAACGGAAGTTTTTAATTGTAATTTGAAGTTGTTTTAAAAAAATGGTACTAGGAGGCATTATATGCCTTGGGGGTGCTCATTTTTGAACCTAGAGCACCCACTTTATCTAAGTACCCACTTTTGTGATTGAAATTAGTGATTTTAATCACTAAAAAGATAATTTTACTCTCAAAAGCCAAAAAAGACATAAAAAATCAGCATTGCTAAATTTTAGCAAAGTTGTCGGAGACATGTTTTAACATGTTTTTAGTCAAATAAAGCCTAAAAGGCTATGTGGCACTCATAAGAGGCAAGTAAAAGGTTGTTAAGCTTGAGTGAGTGAGGTGTAGCTTTGAGTTAAAGTTGAGTTGGGTTTGTTTCAAGCATGCAGGCAAAAGGAAGTGCACCCCTCTTGGAGAGGTGGCGCATTCTAAAGAGGGGCCACCCTCTCTAGGAGATGTGGCGCCCTCCTACTCTCTTCATACCTTACACTTGTCTTATTTTGGAGTAAGAGGAGAGGTGGCAGCCCTTTGGCTACCGCTTGGCTCTCATCCTCTTCAACTTGGTGCGCCCCTCTCTTCCACTTGGTGCACCCTCCTCTCTTGGGCTTCTCCCTCATTTGCTATATAACCAAGCACTCACCTCTTGCGCAAGCTAGTTGGAGCTTGGGTGATCTTGCTTGTTGATGTTATTGTAATATTTCTTTCTCATTGGAATAAAAAGGATTTGGAGGCTACTACATGGTGTAAAGCAATTTTGTGTGGATCATCTATGTTCAATTTGTGTATGAGGTATAAGCTTTCTTGTTAATTTTTTGCATTTGTTGTTAAATCTTGGCCTTGGAAGGGGAGCTACCTCCCAATATGATAGAAATAGAAAAACTAGCTTGCTTAATATTTCTATTGATTCATGTATGTAAAATGGTTTTGAATTGCATGCTTATTTAGCTTAATATTCATGCTTTCATGCTCCTATATTATGAGACACCAATGCATTTAACCTTTTTGCAGGAAGTTTTAAATTGTGCAAGATATCTCACTTGAAGGATAGGTTGAGATAGTTTGCATCTTCCTCGTTCTTCAAGATTGTAGTGAACAACATAGTCCCTCAGTTTTCCACCAAAGCAAGGAACCCCATTGCCCAAGGCTTTTCAAGGGACCAAGCAATTCTACTCTCTCTTTCTCTCTTAAATTCTAAATTTCTTTGGTTACTTAAATCTACATTCTAGATCTACCATATTTCAATCTAAATACATAAGTAGATCAGATTTGTAGAAGCATTTGTTTAGATCTTAGCTTAGTTTCAATTTATCTATCTTTTCAAGCAAGATCGAGCAATAGGAAAAGTCTCTTTTGCAAGTTAAAACTTAGTCAAATTTAAAGGCTTTAAGAGGGATTTTTGATATTATGCTTTAGCTTTCATATCTAGCAAGTTAAGTGCTTTGAATTTGCTGCTCTTTAAAAGCAGTCAAAGACCCTAAGGAAACAAGCTTTCTAGCTTGCTTTCCTTAGTTCCTTTCGCTCATTTATCATAGCTGCTCTTTAAAAGCAGTCAAAGACCCTAAGGAAACAAGCTTTCTAGCTTGCTTTCCTTAGTTCCTTTTGCTCATTTATCATAGATTTTTACTTTAACTTGCCCCCAAGGACACACCAAGTGGATTGAAGATTTCTTCCATGTCACCTAGGTGTGTATAAAGGCGGCAACAGTTAGTACATGCAAACCTCAAAACATATAGCACTCCTCTAGGATCTTAACAAGCTCCTACTGCTGATTTAAACACTAAGCATACATGAAAAAAGAATACATGTATTTTTGCCCAACACGACCCTGGATAAAACCCCCCCGTGGAAAACTAGTCTAGAATGAAAGTAYRTATAAGTGTGATCTCAAGTAAGGAATACAACAAGCAATACAATACAATAGAACATGTCTATGTAGCAAGCTCCTCTCAAGATTGTCAAGCAGGTTCCTAGAAGAATGCGCCCAAGCTAGTGCGCCCTTCCTTCCTTGATGCTCTATCCATTGAATCAATGCGCCCTTCCTCCTCCTTTGCGCAATGAAGAAACCCTTGCACACAAACAAGCTGTTGTGTGCCTCCTCCAAGATGAACTTGTCAGATCCGAAGTAGCACAAGAACTCCTAGTGCTTGCTAAGCATACACCCTCCTCCAAAGGTGCACCCTCCAACTAGCAAGTACTCTCATGCACAAATGATGATGCTCCAAGCCTCCTAGCACTCTCCATGGATGGAGGTGCCCAAGCTCTCCTCACCAAATGCTTCCATCCTCATCCTTTTGCTCCTCTCCCAACTCTCTTGGTGAACGAATGAAGGAATAAGCTTCTCTTGGCCCTATGCGCCCCTCTTGAACCATCCATAAGGAAACCTAAAGATGGATGGCCTAGATCACTCCAAGCTCCATCTAATCAATGGGTGAGATCATCCCAAAAGAATCTCACTTAGAAACCCACTTTGGGTTAAGTTTCCTAAGTTCACTTTATGTCCCTTCATTCACCCACTTAGTGAATAAGATGTCACTTTTGCCATAAATGACATATTTCACTTTTGACTTAAATCTCCTAAGTCAACGTGAAATTAGAACATAAAGTAAAGTAATAAGGGTAATAGTCTCCCCCTTTGTGTTTAGAGACTCACAAACACAAGGGGACCACTTTCCAAGGTACCCAGATCTCAACAACAATATGTTACAAACCCAAGAGATTTCTCCCCAACTCCAACTAACTCAAAAGAGGAGGGTCAACTTAGTTTTATAGCACTTGGGTTGAGAATCCCAATGTGGAGGGTGCACATCCCAAATTTTAAGTGACAATTGGATGTGTGGGATTGAGCCACATTTCCCATAAGGTGAGTTAACTCACCAGTAGTGAAGATAGAGAGTGGGAGAGGGAGCCAAATGGCCAAGGGAAGGTCGAGATCTTCCTTGGGATCATCAACCCACTCCACAATGCGCCATCTACTCAAGGAGGTGCGCACTAGCCTTTGGGATCTCCATCAAGTGGATAGAACTCCCCACTTAACTCACTCTAACTCCCTCTAAACTACCACTAAGTCACAGTGAAGTGAGAGAGAGAGATAGTTAACTAAAAACATGTTGGAAACATGTTTCCACAAAAATTAACATTTGCTGATTTTTGTCATTTATTTACCTTTTTCGAGAGAAAATCATTTTTTCTTAAGTAAAACTCAATATTTACCCTCGAAAAGATGGTATTTAGGTAAAGTGGATATTCTGGATGTAAAAACGAGTACCCACAAGGCATATAATTCTTCCTAGTACTACTTTTTTAACTTATTGACCAATTACAATTAAAAAATCCCATTTTACGGGAAATTTTCTTGGCAAAAAACTTAAAAAAACCTAAGGGGGACTTAGCGCAACTTCCATATGACTCAAAAATGATGACTTAGCATGATAATATAAACAGTTAGACACTAGTCTTGGATTTCCAAGCTAAGGCCTGACCATCAATACACACTCTAGCTTTGGAGGTATTTGAGTGAAAAAACTTAGAAATTATAACTCGCCTAAAATGAATTTCAAGCAAGAAATAATTAACAAGTGAAAAAAACCACTCTAGAGTATGTACTCATGATCAAGTCTTAGGAAGCCAAGCCTTTTACAAAATCATCATGCCATTCTCATCTTATTACAATGCCCCACATGGGATGGAAATGTGAAAAAAAGGTGGTCAATTTGATTGGATGGACTTCTGAACTCTGAATTTTGAGCAACTATTTGCTCAATCTTTGACAGATCAATTGCAAGTCCATCCTAGTGCAACTTGGTGGATAACAGGCCCCATGTTAGTTTACATTTTAAAAGATTCCAAGGTGGTCTTAAAATCGTCGAGTATTGGGTTAATCGGCCCTTTTCCTTGTTGATCTAGTCAAAATTCAAACCCATTTTATAATAGAATATATTGACACTCAGTCCATGAGAAATTACAATTTTTACTTGTACCACTTGAAATTTATTGTAGTAAATAACCAAGAGGCATTTAAGTAGCATTTCTCTTGACAATCCATATCGATTATTCTTCATGTTTTCGATAGCAAATTACTGTCTCCCATAAACCTTATTTTCACTATTGAAAAAATATCCCAAACCCATTTTCCATAGTGAAAAAACTCCGAGAAATGAGATTACTCGGTAGAAGTTCTGAGTTCTACACCAGATTTGCACTTGAAATAAATTTTCTAGTAGATATTAGCCCCTCTGTGGCTGATCAAAGAAACAAAATGAAATTATATTAATGTCCATGGGCAACCAAAGTAGGTCATGGGACTTTAAAGTGCAACAAAAAATTAGTAGTAATGAAGGACTGGTATCATATAAGTTGCAGTTTTTCAAAAAACAATAATAACAATAACAATGAAGGAGTTCCTAGAGCATCTCCGAAAACAAAAAACAAAGATCAATATAAAAAACCTAATATGGAAATTTTCCTATAAAATTTCACATCTAAACTGCAAGGACAAAGGAAAAATCTGCATATCCCTAATCCTTTAAGAAATTATTTTTACAACCTTTTTTTACATTATGCGATGACCTTATCATCAAACGTTCACCATTCGGCATTGACGCTTCACGAGTGCTATAATCAAACTTAGCACATGGTCTCATGTTTTCATTAAATAGAGTTAAAATTGGACATGTTTCTTGCAAGGGGTCTTCAGAGCAGCTATCTCCAGAGAGTAGGTTACACTCATACCAACTTCTGTGTTAAGATTGTAGCAAGGAAGCTCTTCCATCATCGTTATAGCCTCCTAGGATAATGGAGGACAATGAAACTTAGGTTGAGTTGATTACTTCAATGATTTCCTAAGTCTAACTCAGGAAAATAATTGTTGATGTGTTATAATATTCAGTTGACTTTATTGAGTACTTTTTCTAAAGTTAAAGTGAAAAATAATTTAAGTTGTGGTCTTTTAATCTTGACCATTGATCTCATCATGAGGGTGCCAGTTGATCTCAGCCTTCAATCGTTTTGGAGATTAGGGTTTCACTTGCTCAATGAAGAATATGAGAACAACTTGGCTAAGAGGGCGCATAAGGAGAAGGAGAAATCAATCTACAGAGAGATTGGTTGCAGATTTGAGTGTGAGGGTTTGCAGGGAGACAAAGGAGGACTCATCAAGCAGATTGGCACACACATCTTCAACATTGCAGAGGACTTTAATCTCAGATCTGAGGGCCACCATACTAGGTGATGCAACACCCACGCAAACAACTGTACGATATTGCGTAAAGGCTTACACAGGTGTCTCATCAGACATGTTTTGGTTCAGGGATTTGCAGAGAGGGGTCGTACAATTGTTGGGGAGGAGTTTGGCTGAGCATTTTGCTTGGTATTTGGCTAGGCCAATTTGTATTGTAAGAGAACTCTATATTTCCTTGCTGAAAATAATAAAATCTTAGATCTGTTGCACCGGTTTTCCCATCTTGAGTTTTTTCGGGGACTATTGTCGAAAAATAAGTGTGTTCATTTTGATGTGATTGCTGTCTACTTTTACTTTCAATTCCTTGGACATTTATTTCTATTGTGTATTTAATTACTGTGAAGAAAAACCCTGAATAATCAATTAAAATTAATTTTGATTGGTTTGAAGTGTATTGGGTTTAGAAATTTCACATGGTATCAGAGCAGGACTGTTAAAGAGGCAGTATCACTAGTGGGTTTTCAAGTTCCAAAAGAAATATGAAGTTTCAGACATAGATCCAAGGCAACCATCATCTTCCCTTGCGCCTAGGGTTTTTGCGCTAGGGTTTCAACATAAAAGAGAAGCAGAGGTAGGGTTTGAACTGTGAGGGTTTGAACATAACACTTTCAGAAAATGGCCATGAGTTTGAGGGTGGAAGACAGGTTACAAGGGGCTCATAATTACCCCACTTGGAAAGAAAGGATGACAATGATATTGGAAGTCAATGACGTGTTAGAGCATGTCAGTGACAAGGTAACATCTCCCACAGGTGCAATTGAATTGGTCATTTGGAAGAAAGGTGAGGCTAAGGCCAAGAGCCTAATTCTTGATGGGATAAAAGACCATGTGGTCCCACATATTGTTAATGATTGTAGCTATAGGAGACATCCTCCAGCCTACAAACTTGTGAGATGTGGAATATAGCAGCTATGTGAAGTCTTACTCTCAGCTTACAAACCTAAGAGAAAGCCCCTAATAAAGGGTTTGTGGTTCCAGCCTGGGACAGGGGCTAGGAATGTATATGGCCTCCTCCATGACGTGAGAGAGAAGAACTCTAGATGATTATTCGATGTAAGAGCGATCTGTTGAGTTAGAGAAATCCCAAAAAGTGTTGGGCACATCAGCATGAGAATAAGAACGAAGATGATGTGATGGCCTCCTCTGAATAGCAACAGAGTTGATGTGAAGACTCTAGATGATCCTCCTGTCGATAGCAGTGGGAAAGCATATTTGTAGAGCAGACGTGACTATGGCTGAGCATAAGTGCACGTGTGAAGACCTAGTTCATCTGTGTAATGCAGTGACTCATGTCTATGACATCCCTATGGATGTAGCCCCTAGTGGGTGTATTAGATCCTTTGCTATATATTGTTCAAGAGTAAGACCTACCTATAACCCTAGTTATTGTGTAAAGGGTACAAGTCGGCCCTATCTTATTGTGTTTAAAGATAAACTGTAAAAGATAATTAATATTAATATTAATATTAATTATTATAATAATAAACAATTAATATGTCTAAGTGAGGTCGGCCCTATTGTGCCAATAGACACTTCAGTTGATAGGATAAGTCTAATATAAGTAAGATGAAATCTTTCATTTGAAGACACACACTCACTTGTAAGTTTTGGAAATTTCAGCAAGTACACTTCTTGGTAAAAGTTGCGCACCTCTCTTGGGCGCTAGGGTTTCTAGGTTTTGTGCACCCTCTTGTGTGCTAGGATATTCTTGGTGGTGAAAAGGTCTTTCTCTTGAAGAGTATAGCAAAGGATTTGGCTGGGTTTTTCTCCCTTGTTTGAGAAGGGTTTCCCAGGATATATCTTGTGTTCTTGTGCATGGTGCTTCTTCATGTGATCTTGGTTGCTGCAACATTTATGGTTATGGTTAATTGTTAAAATGAAATGAACTTCATATTTAGCCTAAATGCTATGAAAAACTAACAGAGATCTCAGGAAAAGTTGAGGTAAAAGACATGTGGAAAGCCCTAAGTGACCTCTACCAAAACAAAAATGAAAACTGAGTGATGGCTTTGCGTAAGCAACTGCGTGGAACCAAGATGGCCAAAGATGAGGGTGTAATACCTTATCTTACTAGTATAACATAAATTAGGGATGAACTTGCAACAGTCGGTGAAAATATTGAAGATCCTAAGATGGTGCGTATTGCACTAGATGGCTTTGCACTAGATGGATTTACTAAGTCACGAGACGTTTTTGTCCGTGGTGTGGTAGCTCAGGAGAAGCTCCCTGATTTGCAGCGGTTGTGGGATGATTTTGTGCAGGAAGAGATTAGAATTGGTCAAGCAGGACCATCATCTTCAACTTATGCAGAGGAGGAAGAAGGCTTGGCCCTTGCAGGCAAAGCAAAGGGAAAGAAGAAGAGGAAAGGTGGAAAGAAAAACATTGACTTCTCAAAATTCAAGTGTTTCTAGTGTCACAAGATGGGTCACTTTGCATCACAGTGTCCAGAGAGAAAAAAGAAGAAGCCACAGATGGCAACTTCAACAACAGTGGTTGAGTTTGCCAAGTCGTTTGAGGAGGATTTTTTCTTCATAGCCTATATGTCTAGTACAACTGTTTCAGACATGTGGTTTGTAAACAGTGGTGCATCTTGTCATATGACAGGGCGCAAAGAGTGGTTTACTAGGCTACATGAGGGAGGCGTAAATCTAGTCATTGAGTTAGGGGAGGAAAGGCGCTATAAGGCACAAGGAGTTGGCACAGTCTCATTTCAGAGGGAGTTCGGGAAACCACTCTGTTTCAGTAATGTGTTATATGTTCCAGGGTTGACCAAGAACCTCATCTCGGTCTCTACTCGTGAGGATAAGGGATATGAGGTCACTTTCTGTAAAGGAAAGGTGTTCACCGGACCTGGTGGGACAGGTGAGAAGATGGACATGATGATTGGGGTTCAAGAGGAGAAGGCCTATAGGTTATATGTTCAGCCAGGGAGAGCATTAGCGAGTTTCACCACAAATATAGGTGAGTTGAGGCATAGGAGGATGGCACACATTCATTTTGGTGCTTTGGGGCATTTGAGGGAGGCAATCACTGGATTGCCTAAGATTACAACTGAGAGTCATGACCCTTGCAAGGGTTGTGCGTTGGGCATGTATGCCCGAAAACCCTTTCCATCTAGCGAGCACAGGTCCAAGGGAGTACTAGATCTGATACACTCTGACGTCTGTGGTCGATGAGTGTGGAGTCAGTGAGTGGCTCTAGATACTTTGTCTTGTTTATGGATGACTACTCCAGGAAGACTTGGATTTACTTTCTAAAGACCAAGGATGAGGTCTTTGGGAGGTTTCAGGAGTTTAGAGCCCTGGTGGTAAACCAGATTGGGAGGAAGATTAGGGTCTTAAGATCAGATAATGGGGGAGAGTACACCTCCAAGGAGTTTGAGGATTATTGCACAATAGCAGGGATTAAGAAGGAACTCACAATTCTTTACAATCCTCAACAGAATGGAGTGGCTGGGAGAAAGAACATGACTGTGGTTGGAGTAGCACAAGCTATGATTCATGATTAGGGACTGCCATTGTTCTTATGGGAAGAAGCGAGCAGTGTTGCAGTATATTTGCAGAATAGGAGTCGCCACATAGTTTTGGGGAAGTAGACACCTGAGGAGATATTTTCAGGTACTAGGCTAGATGTGAGTCATATTCGCATCTGGGGCAATGTATGTTAATGTCATGTCCCTTCAGAGAAGAGGACGAAGCTGGACCCTACAACGGTGAAGGGGTTACTTGTTGGTTACAGTGAGGCTTCCAAAGCCCATAGGATCTATGTGCCTGCACACAGGAAGGTTATTGTGTGTAGAGATGTACAATTCGAGGAGGAACGTGCAATGAGGAGATCGAAGGATTTGCCAGCAAGTGTAGAGAACCAGCAGGAACAAAGCACATGAGTCCACGAGCAGGAGGCACAGAGTCATAAGATAGGATCACAGGAGCAGACACATGATACAAGTGTTCAGAGGGAGACTGTTGGACAGGATCATCAGGAGCGAGTTGATGATGAGGAGGAGCATCATGATGCAGTTCCTCAAGAGCATATTACTGGGCCACGACCTAAGTGGTACAAGTCCACAGTTAGTGATTCTAGGTTTGCAGGGCTTCCAGAGAGGGACTTCAGATGTAACAAACCACCAGAGAGACTTGGATATATGGCATTGATGACTCAACTCATTGATGCTGAGCCTTCCAATTATGAGACTCCTGCACGACATAAGGTGTGGCAGGAGGCCGTGATGGAGGAATATGCCTCCATTATGAAAAATGATGTATGTGAGGTAGTTCCGAGGCCAGAGGATAAAAAGGTGGTTGGATCCAAGTGGATTTACAAAGTTAAGCATGCAGTAGATGGAAGCGTGGACAAGTACAAAGCTTGCTTTGTGGCCAAGGGGTTTTAACAACGAGAGGGAGTTGATTACGAGGAGACTTTCTCTCCAGTGGCCAAGTATTCTTCAATTCGAGCAGTGATTTCATTGGCAGCAAAGAAGGGTTGGCGCGTTCATCAGATGGACATGAAGACCGCCTTTCTCAATGGAGGAGTTGAGGAGGAGGTATTTGTTGAGCATCCTGAGGGATTTGAGGTTGGCAACAAAGAGACGCATGTGTGCAGACTGAGGAGAGCCTTGTATGGGCTCAAGCAGGCACCTCGTGTATGGTACTTGAGGATTGACAACTACTTGAGGGAGATGGGATTCCAGCAAAGCGAGGTAGATCCGAACCTGTATTTTCTTGCAGGGAAGGAGCCTCTTATACTGGTACTTTATGTAGATGACCTATTTCTCACTGGAAATGAGCAGTTGATAGAAGATTGCAAGGTCAACCTTGCAACAAAATTTGAAATGAAAGACCTTGGGTTGATGCACTATTTTCTAGGGTTGGAGGTTTGGCAGATGGATGGGCGTTTCTTCCTAGGATAGGTGTAGTATGCAGTAGTGATTTTGTGCAGGTTCAGGATGATGGACTGTAGGCCCATGTCCACACCTTTGGTTACAAACTAGAGGAAGATTGATGCATCGGATTCGAAGACAATAAACTCTACTGTCTGTCATCATTTGATTGGATCGCTCATGTATTTGGTCAATACTCGGCCAGATATCAGCTTTGCAGTAAACTCTTTGAGTCATTTCATGGTGAACCCTTGAAGAGTACATTGGATTGTTGCGAAGCATGTGCTTCGCTATCTCAGGGGGACAGTGGAGTACGGGCTATTGTATGAGCGCAATGGTGGAGTGACATTAGTAGGTTTTATAGATGTTGATTGGGCAGGATCTGCAGAGGAAAGGAAGAGTACTTCAGGTTGTTACTTCAACATTGGATCGGGCATCATTTCCCAGTTCAGCAGGAAACAAAGATCAGTGGCATTGAGCTCTGCTGAGGCAGAGTACATGGAAGCTAGTTTGGCAGCTTGTGAGGCACTGTGGTTAAGGAAGTTACTTTTGGGCTTGTTCATGAAGGAGCTATAAGCTACTGTGATTCACTGTAACAATCAAATTTGCATCAAGCTCTCTAAGAATCCGGTGTTTCATGATTGTATCAAGCACATTGATATCAGGTATCACTTCATTCAGGATTGTGTACAGAGAGGAGTCGTGAGGCTTGATTACATACAAACTGATGAGCAGATGGCATGCATCTTTACCAAGGCACTGAATAGACAGAAGTTTGAGAAGTTCATAGATCAGATGGGGTTAAGAAATAATCCCTTCCTCGCTAAGAGGGAGTGTTCAGATTGTAGCAAGGAAGGTCTTCCATCATGATTACAACATCCTAGGATGATGAAGGACAATGAAACTTAGGCTGAGTTGATTACTTGAATGATTTCCTAAGTCCAACTTAGGAAAATAACTGTTTATGTGTTATAATCTTCAGTTGACTTTATTGAGTACTTTTTCTAAATTTAAAGTGAAAAATAATTTAAGTTGTGGTCTTTTAATCTTGACCATTGATCTCATCATGAGGGTGAGGGTTGATCTCATCCTTCAATGCTTTTGGAGATTAGGGTTTCACTTGCTCAATGAAGAATAAGAGAACAACTTGGCTAAGAGGGTGCATAAGGAAAAGGAGAAATCGATCTACAGAGAGATTAATTGCAGATTTGAGTGTGAGGGTTTGCAGGGAGACAAAGGACTCATCAAGTAGATTGGCACACACATCTTCAGCATTGCAGAGGACTTTAATCTCAGATCTGACGGCCGCCGTACTAGGTGATGCATCACCCACGCAGACAGCCGTACGATATTGTGCAGAGGCTTACGCAGGGGTCTCATCAGGCACGTTTTGGTTCAGGGATTTGCAGAGAGGGGCTGTACAATTKTTGGGGAGGAGTTTGGCTGAGCATTTTGCTTGGTATTTGGCTGGGCCGATTTGTATTGTAAGAGAACTCTATATTTYCTTGCTGAAAATAATAAAATCTCATATCTGCTGCACTGGTTTTCCCATCTTGGGTTTTTCCGGGGACTATTGTCCAAAAATAAGTGTGTTCATTTTGATGTGATTGCTGTCTACTTTTACTTTCAGTTCCTTGGACATTTATTTCTGCTGTKTATTTAATTTACTGTGAAGAAAAACCCTGAATAATCAGTTAAAATTAATTTTGATTGGTTTAAAGTGTWCTGGGTTTAGAAATTTCACATTCTGTACCTAAATTGTTTGCATATTTTTGCAACTTTTTTCTCTCTCSCATCTTCCTTGTCTCTTGAGTGAGGTAACTATATTGTTGGTCATAAATTAGTAAATTTTCTAGACATTTTGCACTAAAAGTTCAATTATTGATGTTGCAGGCAGTTTTGGAAAAACAGAGCTATATCCTCATTGGTAGAACAGATGTTGAGTACTTGATGAAACATGAATCTGCAAGTGCATTTTTAGAAAGTTCAACCGGTGAGAAATTGTCTGTACAGACACATAAAGACACAGAAAGCCTAGAAATAGAGATGGAGATGGATAACTTGCTGCTAAGCCTACGACCAATTAAACAGGTAAACAACTTCATCTGTCTGTTTCTTCTTGTTTTGAGCCAAGAATAAAGGAACTATATGTGCTAGAAAATGATACAGGGAAAGCAGTGTGCATCTTGGAAGCATAATTCAGATATACAATGGGTGAACAGGCTACTAATTCTGCTATCCACCTCATAAAGATTGATTATGTGATATTAAATTTTTCTTTACGTATCATTCTTTTGTTAATGATGTTGACTTTTAACTGTCGTGTGCAGGAGAATCTTATCAGAGATGATCAGAAGCTTGTTTTATTAGCAGCTCTCAGTGATTCCTTGGAATATGTTGCAGATTCTATAGAGAAGTAAGTGGAAATATGCTTCAGCTTGAAAGTTAATGCCATTGTTATATTTTGCACTTATATGTTTGCATTTTTAGCTAACACACACACACAGGATAACGTGTTTTTATGTGGTATTCTCAAGAAAGGGGCATCGCTTTCGTGCTGTTTTTCACAATGGATACATTGCAAGTTGGTGAAATTTTTTCATCTGCTTAAACTGAAATTGTCAATCTTGCTCTTTGTTATGGAGTGCAAATATCTGTTCATGTCTTGTTAAAGAAATTGCTTCAATTTTGGTGTGCTACATTCCTACATGACAGCTGTAGTACTTATAGGTCTAGTCTCTCTAACAGTTAAAGTGATTTTGGTGAAAGAACACCAAAAAGTAAATCAGAATGTTGTTGGATCTGAAGTATGTGAATTGTTCACTGACCCCTCTGTGGAATCATTTAGACTTGGACAAATATCTCCAAGCTCACTGAATCGGAGAAGGAAGGATAGTACTCACCAAACACATCATCATAGGAGAACCAGCAGTGTACTTACTGCAAGCCTTGCATCTCTTGCTGATCAGTATAGGAATCTGGCAGCTGAATGCCTACGTGTTTTAAGAATCGAGATACAATTGGAGGCATTATTTCATTTGCAGGTTGTTTACTCTATTTGCAGGTTAAGCTAAAATAGTTCACTTTTTTCCTTTGCTTAGTTGTGGTTAGCACATTTTTCCATTTTCCTTGGCAATCCAACCACTTTCTGCAAGGAATATTTTCATGTGGGGATGGTATAGTTAGGTTTCATGAGCATAGTTATAACTTAAAATTAGTATATTCCAGTAACTATCTGCAACGTTCAATGCAGGATATGGCTATCAGGGAGTACATAGAGGATCAGGATGCAGAAGAGCCCGAGGACTTCATTATTTCCCTCACATCACAGGTTGGTTTATCTTCTTTATCCTTGCTGACTGTTGTATTAACTTACCAGATATGTTTCTCTATAGCTTTTATAAGTGGCTCTCTTTACTCATTAGAGTACATGCTATTTTGTTTTAGTAATAATTTCACTTTCTGTATTCTTAGTTTACTTGGGAGTTTCCTTGTGCAATCCTCTCAAGCTATTATTGCTTGTCTTGAGTCGCCATGACCTTGTTTGGTCATTTGTGGACATAATAATATAATTTCAATTTCAATTTCTGCCTCCAGACACAGAATGTTTATGCATAATTACAGTGCATGTGATGAGTATAGTTTTAGTATTTTAATTTTCCTTTTCTACGTAAGAACGTACTGAACCTGCTTCAATTTTTTAAGATGTTGTCTTCTTTCAAAATGCCTCATACAATACTTTTCGTCATGGTTTACTGTAATTGTATAGCTTCATAAATCTCTTTAGTTTTATGTGGGGGGGGATGATGAATCTCATTTCATTTCCTTCAGGGAGGTTCAAATTTACTAGGAGAGCTATTTTATATATTCCCTCATGATTTCAGGACACTCTTTTCCTTTTGAAACCGGATGCTATTCATTTCCTAATCATTATACATCTCATTGTCTTACAAGAATTTATCAACACTAAAAGGAATGACTGTAAAATTGTGAATTATCTATAATGTAATCAGTGTTTTTGTTTTCCTTCAACTAATTTCAAACTTAAGATTCCGATTTTTTGGTTTTGGTTCTATGTACCTCTGTTGCAAATTTGAGTGATTTATTGCAAATAACATGATAAATATGAGATATTCAAGACACATGATATATCAATGGGAAAAATCGTGATACTTTATAAAATTTCATGCCAGAATAGGAATTTATTGCTGGATAAAAAAACACCACCTATAAGAGGCGAAAATCAGATTTTATTTGTGTTTTAGTGTACTGCTATTATGGGATTTTGAGGAAACAAGCTTTGTCAGAGTCTTCCAATGATTTTAGGGCAGGGAAACTAGGATTTTCATAGCCATAAACGAATCTTTTGTGTCATGGGGATCAATTTCAATCCACAGTTTTCAGATTCCCAGTTCCTGTGTAGGGATTTCAAACTTAAGTGATTCTATTGTCTTACAAGATGTCATATTTGATTTGTTTGACATGGGATCATCCTAAAATTTGCATGCTTTCTCTCAAACAGATAACAAGGAGAGATGAAGAGATGGCTCCGTATATTCCAGAGACAAAGCGAAACTATATTTTTAGTGGAATTTGTAGTATTTCAGCAACGGCCACCATTAAGGTTTTTCTCTCTCACATCACATGTATGCGTAGATGCACTAGCAGATTGGTGCATGCACACATGGAACATTCAATAATTTTCCTTGTATTTAAGTTTTAACATGCTCCATTAATTCTGAATAACATAGTTGTTTCAAAATGTGTCTTTTACTGCAAGAAGTAACATCTATGCATCATATGCAGGCATTGAATGACATGAAGTCTATAAGTCTGTTTGGTATTCGCCAAATATGTCGGAACTGTATTGCACTGGAGCAGGTATTAGAACTTCAATCAGTTTGAAATATTGTGCCATTGTCAATTATATTATCAGTTAATTGGACATGCAAAATGCATGGGCTCTTTAATGCTTGAATAATCCTGCTCCAAATCCAGCTTCGAGTCAGTTTATTATAATATAAAACAAGGATATTTTAATGCCTCATCTGTGCAATAATATCTCAAATTCAGAAATGGGTGGTTTACTTTGTTTGTTGATAATGTTGGTTGAATTTGACTGCTGTTGAATAGAACATGTACTATTTTTACCATCATTGTTATTCACATTTTGATAAAAAGGTAGAATTCTGTGTGGAATTCATAGCTCACGACTTCTTATTAAATAATGAATTGATATCCTTCTCCTTCCTCTTCTTTAGTGCGTTTTCACTAGAAAATAAAATTATAATGAACCTTGAAACGTATGCCCTTTTAATTCCTTGTAACTTTGTGCTTTAATGAAAAGTACCTTAATGTAAGTTATTTAATATGACCTTTGTATTAGAAATTCTTTATAACCCTTTTCATTAAAGTTTTAAAACTTAACCCTTTTATCTTTTATTCGTCTTTAATGTGGTTTACTAAAATGCTATGATAACTTCAAATGGTGACTGCTATGGTTGATGCTTTTCATGTTGACATTTTTTGTTTTTAATATGTTTAAATAGTATAACACTTTATATCATGCTAATTTTAATAAAGGGGTAGACTAACTAACTAAGTGACCCATATGGAAAGGTCACGTAAATTAATCGTTGTGCAATCCTTAAAACTCATTGGTTGAGCTTGATATTTCATTTATCCTTTAATCTGTTTTAACTAGAATTGATGTGTGGACTGTTTGCGACCTTTGATTTGAGGGTTTCTTTTGGGACTCTTGGTGTACTTTCTTCACACAGCAACACGATATGGATTGATGGCTACAGGATACAACGTATGAATGGACAAGAATAATCTGTTATGAGTAAACTTCTGTACTTAATAATATTTTTTTTTTAAATTTTAAGCTCGATGATTTTAGCGGCTCGATATGGCGGCTCTGTCTTCTATTGCCAGTCCTCGATACATACCATTCACCGCCGGCCAATTGATCAATTGGCTGAAGTTTTCCCAATTTCTGGATAGAGTTTTTAACACAACCTTAATCTGCGGAAATGGCGGCTTGATAGTGGTGCAACCCAACGAATTTGCATCTGTTCGCAGAAATGGTGCCTTAGATTGCCCCAATGCTTTCTATGATTGGCACAATACCAAATGCATGAGCCATGGTGAATAGGCGGTGTTTTTCTGCGATATTCTCGATTGTAATAACTTAATGTAGGGCAGGGTTTGCGGATGGTGGCATATCTGCTGTTCTCAGCGCCCCCAATCTTTATTCGATTATTCAACCTTTGTGCATCTTTTTCTTCTTCTTGATTTCTGGTTTGGATGGATTACATTTTTTTTTCTAAAATCTAATTTCAATTTTGCAATACTCTGGTGTTCTTTTGAATGTGCAACAGACTGATTTTTTTCTTTTGGACTTTAAATTTTATGCAGAAGCACCTTTTTTTCTTCAACGGAATCTAAATGTCGAATAGCCAAATGGTCGGTTGTGGTCAGTGGACCAGAGATCAGAGAAACTCTTGCCAAAGGAAATGATATTTGACTAAAAGTCTAGTAGCCAAGGGCCAAGATCAGACTAGCTCTGATACCAAATGCGATGAACCAATCCGGTTTAGATCACAAGAGTCTAAAATATTTGGAACAATATAAAGAAATTCACAAGGACAAATAATATA
>JASDQU011504873.1:14419-25982 GCA_032191745.1 Picea mariana
TCACCTCCCCCATCAGATCCCCGTCCACACTCATCAACGTGTCCTCTTATAGCAGTCCAGTGAAGTAGCAGACAACCAATGACAGTCTGCCATGACTCCCAAGTGCAGAGTTGACCAAGGCCTTTCAGATACCAATGAAGCAGTTAATGCAGATGTGGAAGGTGGGTGAGACATCTCCTCACGCTTTCCTCCACCTTTCGTTCCTGCACACCTATCCCCCCATTCTCCCAAGTTTCTTGTCCTCTTTCCTCTCATCCCTCTCACCTCCCGACACCTATATCCCTTCATCTACCTCATTCTTCCCCACGTCTTCCACCTTTGACTTATCTTAGTGTAGTGAAGGCACCTTTTTCTGCCCACACTCTCCCAGTCACATTCCATCCATCATATCAATCCACATGGTTGTCTCTCATTTCACCTCCCCCATCAGATCCCCGTCCACACTCATCAACGTGTCCTCTTATAGCAGTCCAGTGAAGTAGCAGACAACCAATGACAGTCTGCCATGACTCCCAAGTGCAGAGTTGACCAAGGCCTTTCAGATACCAATGAAGCAGTTAATGCAGATGTGGAAGGTGGGTGAGACATCGTCTCCTTCCATAAACGGAAAGCCAGGAAAAGACAAGCACAGAGGTGACTGTCAGTCCTTTCTTACAAAGATTGCATCTGTCAGAAGACTGCATGGGCAGTCTGCCCAACGTCTGTATGCGTAGCCTGACAGAGAAGCTCCTCAATGTAATGCATTGAAATCCAGACGTGATTGTGTCTTAGACATCTGAGCCTGTCTGAGTATATGTAGGAATTTTTTCCATTTTTGTTGGTATCATTGGTAGAGCGAAGCTCCCTATTGCAAAGTTTTGATGAAGCATTGGTTTCCCTCGTTATGCATCTGTATGTGAAATTTCTTGTTTAATGATAGTCATCTTCTTTCCATCCAATGTTGAAAGAGTTCATGATTGACTGAGTCACATGAAGCATTGTGATAGTGTTATATAAAGGTTTTATGTTAACGCTGTTATGGTTTCTTTTAATGTTATTATGATTTGAATATAAGAAGTTCTTGTGTTTAAATTCTTCCCCTTCAGGCTGTTGGAAGCTTGATGTTCACAATAGACCTCCGCACTCTCTCACATAAGTCTTCCTCATACTCACCCTTATTACAACTCATTGTCTGAAGTTAAATTAAGACCTCACCTGTTCATGCATAGCCTTAGTCTAGGATTCTGAGTTAAAATGATATTGTATTGAGTTTAATTCTAGTCGATCACCCCATTTTTAAACAAATCGTGACATATAACTGATGGGCGTCAGGCTCTACTCCTGTTACAATCCGAGACTGACTTCTGACGCTAACATTGTCACTGTCAAATCAACCTTTCCAACCTATCATTGTCTCATCCACAAAACTAGATCCACTCTCATCTGAATGCAACTCATGCCAAGATCACCAAGAGCATATTTCAAACCATATGCTCAACATCAACAACACATGCCTCTACCAAGCATGCACCAAGATCACCAACATACTATCACAATATATGTACATGTACCATACAATGTATCAAACCTGTGCCATGAATTGTTATCAGACAAATTGGTAGGTGAAGACACTAACAGATCTCCCTAGATCCACCTGGGTCTAGAAAAAAACAGGATAGGACATGACTCTTTCCCTAAGTTGTAGCCATTGAATGTATTAATAGGAGGGAATAAGTGACATACCTTTGTATCGCTTCCTTAGGTCTCTGTTGTTCCCGCTTCACTTCGGTGCTCTCATGAAGTCAATTCCAAGACAACACAAACCAACCAAAGTGAAGATAGCAAAGTATATTCAATGTCAACCTATGCATATGATCAAGGAGTTACACAATAAAGTAAGAGTGACTTTATGGGAAAGGGACATGCCGCTGTATCATATTAAATGAAAGTAGAAGATACAACCTGATCGCCTTGATGTTGCAAGATTCCTTTCAGTGACCCTTGGTTCCAACACACACACTTTCTCTGCACTTGCATGAAGAAGATCCAACACCTCTTGATAGACCAAATAGAGCCTTCAAGCTTCTATCCAAGCAGGGTTCTTCACACAATTCTTTCACCAATTCTTCATTCAATCTTTCCTAACCTTTTCCATGAGAAACCTTTCAATATATAGGAGAATGAGAGATGGTTAAGTGGATGGGGATGATCCCACCAAATATGAGAAGTCAGTAGAATGATAACCATGTGAATGCCAACTCATTTTCTAGAAGATCCCCTTCTAGAACCTTCATGACCTCTTCTTCTTTCCAAACTTAAAAATAGGTTCGCACCCTATATATGGAGAAGACTGCGAGAAGTTCACACCCTAAGTGTGGGTGGCCTATGAGAATCAAGGATTCTCACACCCTAGACCATAGGTAGCCTATGAACTCATCTTAAAAATATGTTTTTGGAGGAAGATAGGAGCCACTTTTCTCAAGCAAATAGTCCTTGTTGGGAGCCTGAATACATCACTGTTGAGACATCAATAGAGTGACCAAAATCATGTGTAACAGAATGTCCCCCAAAGTATGAGGCTAGAATCTCTGACAATAGAAACACTTTGTAATTTGTGTGTGTGTGTTAGAAACCAGGAGTGCACCTAATCAGAAACCTACAAACAACCAAGCATCTACAGAATATAATACTAGTTCTGAGGTAGGCATTCCCATACTCAGATCACAAATGAATGAAATCATAAATGTAGGTCATGGCCACCAATCATACATCGTGGATCCATGCCGTCAAAATGCTGCATAGCCACCAAGAATACACTGTGGATCTATGCTAGAAGACTTAAATTAAGACGACATAGCCACATGACATACAAAGTGGATCTATGTGCCGAGGTAAATCATACATACTCCATCGTAGCCTGGATCAAAAATATGAGACCCAGGGTCTTCAATCCCATCACTTGAAAGTACGAATCTAGCCATGCGATTACACGTGCTGACGTCGAACATGGTAGAAAGCACTTGATTACTGGTCATTGATGAAACCGTTAACAAGTGCAAGGGAAATCACCATTAATGTCCATGACTCCCAAGGTACACTAGTACAATCCAATGAATGTGAATAAATGATTTGAGGTTGAACACTCGATGGAACCTCCCAATCAGGGGTCAATAATGAAAACCCACTGTCGAAAGTGAGGAAACCTGCCATTGAGGCATGCAAGTTCCAAGGTACCAGATAATTTCTAAGTCTTGTTTTCGGATAATGAGTTGGAGTCAACAGAACAAGACTCGTCACAGGAAGGCCTTGATGTATCCCCCATCAATGACATGAAATAAGTAACAGATTTTGAGGATGAAATAAAGTATGAAAACAGGTTGAAACGGACACAGGGAAGGCTGACATAGTAAGAATGGAAAACTGCAGATGGCTGACTCAATGGAGGGCTCGTGTGAACTTCTCTTGAACATATGAACGACATGACCAAGGACTTGGCAGCACTAACTCAAAGACGACCCAAGATATGACCTTGTAGCAAGTCGAACGAGAGATAAATGGATTTCCCAACCCAAATTCAAATGATGAATAGGGGGTGTCATGTTCAAGAGTGATGCTTATTGCCATTAATACGAATACGAAAACACATCCCTTTCCCAAAATTTCCCCCATCATTTCTAGCGAGTACCTCTTTATTTTTATGCAAGCTTGAGGAGGATAACATATGCTTGTTGATGTAAGCTCATCCTTCATATGAGTCCCTCGGAGTATGTTTAACGAACCCTAGGAAGAAGTGGTTCAATCCCATTACGGGTCTGTCTATGCTTGTTTAACGAGTCCAATGATAGAAAACTTGGGGGTTTTTCATGTTTTGAGAGTCTGAAAAACACTTAAAGAGAACTCTCTCAGTTCCTTTTTCATAAAATAGTTCGATAGGACTGAAAAAGAGATAAACTATTGCCCATCGAACGTTTTGTTCAAATACTTTTACGAGCGTGAACATAATAAGATCGCTTGACCATCTTTTCGTTTTTATGGAGCGTGAAAAGAGCTTAAAGGATACTCCTTTGCGTTCATCGTTTTCGTTTTACCATGACGAGTATGAAAAGATGAGAAAAATATACTTGGTTACATTTCATGTATTTTTGAGCGTGAGAACGAACGAAGACTGAGCTTGAGGTTTTTCTAAAAACCCTAAAAAAGCAGTCATACATGCGACAAAAAGAAAAAACACCCGTACTCCTTCGTTTGGACTCCAAAGTTGCTATATCTGCAAAACCCACACTCATATGACTATTAGGACATTAGGTTTTATAGACAAAATAATATAAAAAATCAACAAAAAAGGTAAAAAGTGAATAAATATGGGTAAAAAGGGCTTTTACCATTTCATTGTTATTTTGCCAAAAACTTTGCCCAATACACCTCATTTTCCCCCAAATTTCTTTGCTTGATCGTGGGAGGTACAAGCGACCATTTGGAGAACCGTCTCCCACGATCGAGAAAAGAGGCACAAGTGACCATTTGGCGAACTGTCTCCGCCAACGAGGTAAGCTCTTGATCTTTTACCTATTCCATGGTTTATTTTTAGTTTTTATTGGCAATTTTCAAGGTTTTAGGTCCATTTTAGGGCTATAACTTGCGCCCGAGCATTCTTGTAGGCTGGCCATGTGGGACCTGCGAGAATCTAGGATTCTCGCAGGTGGCCTTAAGGGCACCTATGAGAATCTCGCACTGTTCTAAAGGGGCACCTGCGAGGGCCGAAATATGAATTTTAAAATTGTCTATTGCTCAATAAGAATTATGCCAAGGTTGAAATAAGTTGCTGACCCTTCTCTTATGGCTATTTTGTAAGTGTTTGACCATCATAATGCTGGAGTGGCGAGAAAGAGAACATGATGAGGAGGATTCCATTGCTGGGAATGACCCGGGTACCGTCGCTACCCTCTGGGACTATGGGCTCTTGAAATTCTTCACGATTCCGGGCATGAGGGCCCAACTCAGATTGTTGGAGTACCTGGTTCATATGTGGGATGTGAACCAATAGTTTTTTCACATGGGAGTTCACATGTTGACCCTAGATATCGAGGATATCTATTTTCTAACAGGGTTATCATGGCATGGATAACATGCTAGTTTGACCGGTGGTCGAGGCGACAGACTCCCTATGAGTGAGTATTGTCGCCAGTATTGTGTTCTTGAGGCAGAAAGAAACAAGGGAAAGGTTGCTATTTGGGGGGTCCAAGACTTGACCTTGCAAACCATCTTGTTCACTATAGCATGCATGGTCGGGAGCACAGCTCCACACATGCCTCTCCAGGGATACTTCCAATATGCCATAGATTGCATAGAGCCTCGGGTCTTCAACTGGTCGGATGCAGTTCTCCACTGTATGAAGAGGCAATTGACGAAGTGCAGAAGGGAAAACTTGAAGTAGTTTGGGTATGGATCACTTTTGGTGTCCTTCTTCCTCGAGAGGGTCCCATTGCCAAGATTACAGGTTGATTGGGGTTTACCAGCCCCACAGGATCCGAGGATGCTGAGGTGGTGCAACCTCATGGCTCGACACATAGCAGGGCCTATCATCAAGTATAATGATTCATTTTTCAATTGGTTGCGGCCCCAGATGCTGATGATTGATGACTACGCATACGCTAGTTTGGATTTTTGAGGGGATCTGGATTTGGCCCTACCTGAGGATGCTCAGTGGGGTGATTTAGGTAAGAAGTACACATTTTGTTCTTTTCAAATGTTTTTGTAATTTTTATCATATGAAATGTTTTTGTGTTTATCCAAGAACTAATCAAAATAATCTCTTTTTTATGACACAGATGTGGGGCCATATCGACCTCTGGGAATGTCTTCTATTCAATGACGAGGAGAGGCGGCTCCAGTGGCAAGATGGGATGCCAAAGACTACGAGGTAGTGGATCAGAACTTAGAGGGGTTGACTGCTAACATCCCCAATATGGCTATTGGGGAGATCCCTAGACGTTACCAGCGTCATACTGTGGGGGTGTCCGAGTCTATCAGTCGACTACTTAGTAAGGTGTGTGTTATCGTGAGCGTCATCCATGACGCTATTTTGTAGAAACCATGGGCTTCGTATTTTTGATATTTTGGTCCTTGTATAGAAGCTTTTTGTAAAAACTTTTGATCATTATATACATATATACGGCTTCTACCGACTTATCTTATGTTGTGTTGTAAATGTAATGTATGATTGGTTTATAAATGGCCCAAATGCCTGTCTAACACATAGTTAGCTAATGCATCAGTCAATGTATTTAGACATCTAGGAATGTGTTGATACTCAATATAATCAAAATAACGTTCCAAGAGGCAAATTCGTAAATATACCCATAATAAAGTAGGACTTCGAATAGCATAGACATTACTTAGCTGCAGTACTACTAGCTGCGAATCGAGTCGTATAACCAGGTAGTGGATGCCAAGCAAAATAACATCAATCAACAATTCGATGACGACGCTATATTCTGCAATATTATTGGTCGCATGACCTAGGCACACGCCTCGCAGACTAATAAGTTCGTTTGTAGGTGCGTAAATTGCCCATGCAGCAGAAGCAAGGTTCTGAGTACTGCAACTAGTGCCATCGGTGAAGCCAATGTGGGGTAGCTAAGACTCCGACATCTGGAAACCAAGCACAACGTAACATAAGTGGTCGAGGGCAGAGACCAGATAATGAAAAAAGCATACTACAGTAACACACAAGAAGTATGATACAATATAATGCAAGCACTCATGCACAGGTGATCTTAGGTATAGTACTTCTTTAAGTACAACCCATTTCTGGGTTCACTCAAAGGGATACCGTCGTAGTCTACCAAATCGTAAGCTCCTTTCTCCAAAATGCGTCGGACAATATAAGGACCTCACCACATAGCTTCAAATTTTCCATCTCCTAGCATATCCCTATCTTGTTCATACAGAAGAATGAGATCACCTTCAGAGAAAACACGTGGCCTGACATGTTTGTCGTATTGGGATTTGACACGTTTCTTCTGGGCTTCTATAACTAGGGTGGCATCGCGACGGGTTTCGTCTAATTGCATAAGATACAACAGACGTTCTTCTTCTGTAGAAGTGTTTGGGAGAAGTTCGACAGCTAGTTTTAGGGAGTGTATCTCACATTCAATGGGCAAGATGGCTTCTAGATCATAAACTAACTGGAATGGTGTAAACCCGGTAGCATACTTAATGGAATTTCGATAAGCCCACAATGCCGAAAACAACATTGTGTCCCAACTCGTTTTGTGAATCCCTATCATTCGTCGAAGCATGGTAATGAGGACCTTGTTTATTGCTTTGACTTGTGGGTAGTAGGGTGTTGATTTTTCATGGCGAAAACCCAACTTTTCAGTGAGTTCGGACATCATGAAGTTTCTAAAGTGGCTACCTGTTGGCAGCGAATATATAATTATCATTTTTATAAGCTGCCTACACAAGGTCTATGAAATTTTATTACTCTTCATAAGTGTTTCTCTAAACAACAGTCGTAAATCGTTTCATTTTACCTATCATCTATTCATGCTTTGTTTTCATGACTGAAAGCATGAAAACTTGCAATTATCGTTGTCATTCTATTTTAAAATTTCATTTAAATCATATCATTTATTACAGAATTGCAATTTCATGCTATGAGCATGTTGCTCTCATCATTTGTGACCCTTTCGATTCTAAGAGTGCCTAAGAAACTTATGGTTGTTTGAACGAGAGACCCCCATCAATTGATAGTTGATTTTTGTATCGATTTTGGTTAGATGTTTGATCATATTTCTTTCATGAAGCCTTTGTCTATTCATTTTGTGTAAACTCACCTATCTTTGCAATCAAACTTGGATGCACGCACTTTGTTTTCAAGTACTCTATGTACGCAATGCCAAGGTGGCATACGACCTACAACATGCCATTACTCCTTAGCATGGTCTCGGGCTTCACGATTTTGCTCACACGCATTGTGATTAACACCTCTGACCACTGTTTGAATCATCGCAGCTTGTATTGATGAGGCTCATGACTACGGCTCTATTGCTTTTTTCCAAACCCTACCTGTGTGTTCTGTGTTAATTACCCATTCATTCGGCATGGCTCCAGTGGTAAGGGTCGAATTGAACGATGTCCAGACCTTGCTTTCGTATGATAAAGCTAGGGAAGATTTGGAAAGGAATGGTTGGCATTTGTTCATCGAAAAATTTCAGGGTTTTAACCTTCAGGTCGCCCAAGAGTTTGCCTTAAAATTTGATGGCTGTAGGGAAAAAATAGGTGATGTGCAGTTGAAAGTAACATAAGAGTTTTTAAACCAAGCCATGGGATTGCCAATAGTTGGTCAAAAATGGTTCAAGAATGCGAAAGTGGAGGAGGTCCCTTGGACGTTACTGTTTACCTCACGAAAAATAACCAGCTGTGATTGAGGTATGCCGATTTCATTCTTGAAACCTAGGTGGCATGATTTACTTGCTATAGTGAAACAATTCATCACATGTGAGGGACGATTCAAACTTGTTTTCCCATATCATCTGCGACTGCTTATGAGTTATATTGGTTTTCCGTTGAATATGCCTTACTACCTGCTTAGAAGTCTGTATAAAATGGGTAAACGGTTTAGGAAATAGAGGTCAGATTCGAGTTTATTTTATCATGGTCTAATTAAAATCATCCTTATGCACCAGTTACAGTCACAAAACGATTGTTGGGATGCGTTCGTTTCACGAAATGGTTTTGGAAACAATGAGTTGGGATAGATAGATAAGCCGGTCATTGTGGAAACCCTTGTGAACCCTACGGCCTCTTCTCCACCGCTTCAAGCCTGTGATTTTTCCCCTAATAATGAACCCTCAAGATACCCTAACATCATTCAACAGGATAGTCGATCGGGCTTACATCAAAAGGATAGCACTAAAACAATTAAGAAATCTACAGGAAAGAAGCTAAAGGGCAGTGTTGATGTAAATTTTAGTAACAAAAGGGATGGTCATTTAATTTCTCAATGTGCTCGAAATAAAATGAAACCCTGTGCAGACACAATCAACACAATTGAAGTGAGTGAAGATTTAGACTTAGAAATTGAAAAATTCCTGGCTGAAGAGGACCCCGTGTCATTCAGGCTATACCTGGACTAACCCTATGACTATGTTAACAATCTGCCTCCTTGTCTAAAGGAAAACCCAGAATTTTCTGGCATCCAACTCTGTGATAAGCCTACCATTCGCATGGAGGATTCTCTGACCCATAATGTTGTTAGTGCTAATATGAATTCTTTACAGTCACAGTGTGATAAGTGTCGATCGTGGATCGATAGGTACTATACTGATGTTCCACTACTACAGTCACGACTCAAGTCTTTAAGAGACCAAGTTGATATGTTGACAAATGAAAACAACAGACTTGAATCCATTATCCAAGAGAAGGATAAACGATTGAAAACTACAGGTCATGTCATTTTCAAAAACGTAGAGGTAGCAACAGCTATCGTTAATTCCAAAATTTCTTGATACGTTTTGATTCCATGATTTGAGGTATGATATTTTTAATTTTTTAGCATGATTGTGTCACTCTTAAGTTAGGATATTCGATTTGATTGAATAAAATATTTTTCTTATTAAGATTAGTTTGTTTTGTTTATTTAATAAAATATGATTGCATTTACTATTATAACTAGCTACAAAATCGCAAGATTCTACAGCCAGTTAAGAAAATTCGAGTTGTTGGATTTGATAATTGAAAACATATCTAAGATCCACTTATTTTCATTTGTTTTCAGGATAGTTAAGGAGCCCATGATTTCCAAGAAGATATGAGACACTTTTTGAGATCTGCCAGCCATATCAACTTTGTATTTTGAGTAAATAGATTAGATTGTTGGTAGTTTTTTATATTCAGTGAAATTAGGGTGGTTGCATCCCCCATATTTTTGAAACAAATTTGATCTTATCAACAAGAAACAGTTATGTTTCCTGAAACCTTTATAAACATATTATTTTGTAAACATTGAGACATCTTAGCATGGGGCAAGAGTATGTGTGTTTTTATCACAGACTTGAATGGAATATGATGCATGTTACAACTTTAGCTTTTCTGTTTGGTGTTTTCATTCAAGTTATGTTTATTTCAATTTGATAATAGATTATGATTGCTTTTGTCGGCATAGTTTATTGCGAGTTGATATCATTCGATTTATATATGCTGTCCATATCTCATGTTTCAGAACAAAACACACAGTGATCATCTATCCAAATTAAATTAGTAGATTCATCTCTAATTTATGCTGAATGTCTGAATGCAAGTTCTTACAGGAAGATTTATCTCATTGTAGCAATTTGCAAATCATATGATTACTGTAACTGTATCTATTCAATGTTCTGTTGTTATAATTCAATCTCCATCATTATTGTTCCACATTTATTAGGGGCAGTCCCAAGATCTGTAGCAGGTTTACTTCATCAGATAAAGGTGGTTGGATATTCAACAATGAACAGACATTGGATACAGTAACAGGTTAGCCTGTTATTTGATTTCACTAGTTTCTTGAGTATAGAAGTTTTCTCTATATAAAACAGTTTTTGTTATCTATTATTTTCTGTTTAATTAGGAAGTTTAATGTGTGATGTCATGAATGTATACATTTAAAAAAAAAAAAAAACCAAAAAATTAGATAGTGTTTTTACTTGCTTTATTATTATCGCTAAAAGTAATCAATCCACATTTGATTTTTACGAGTTTAGATTAAAACTCATGTTTTGTATAGATTGTATATAGAATTATCATACATACAATATTTAATTTGTACATATATATTTACTTAGATATACATATAGTTTTTAGTAGTTGTTATATATTAGATCAATGTTTTTCCTTTAGTTATTTTTTCACTTTCTTTATGACTTAGATCGACCAACGGAGCCGTTAAACCCATCGAAGTGAATTAATCCAAACAACTTGGGTTAATTAGACAACCCTGGACCGGATTCACTCCTCCAGTTGATGAGTGGTCGCTTTTTCTCGTCAACAAATGGTGCTAGAAAGAGGGCCTGAAAACTATTAATGGCACAGGTCGAAGGACCAACAAAGTGCGCAGAGAAAAAGAGGCGGCCTCCAACATTTCTTTAGGTTCTCAGAAAAAGCTGGATCCCTACTTTAAGGGGAAAATTTCATCCCCCTCGGTTTAATGCTTTGCTTCTGCCTTCTACTATGCTCACAATTTGTGAGAATTTACTCATGTATGCAATTTTTGTCATTTTCTCGATTTAGCTCAAGAAGCAGATGGGATTGGTCCCCCAAGACATTCACAAGAAGGTTGGCAACACTGTTAGAGGTCACCAACCTTCTTCAGATTTGTAACTTTCTGATTCTGGCTTGCCAGAAAGCCGATTAATGCAACATAACCGTTCTTGTCAAAAACAAAAAGAAAACTATTAATGGCACGAGGAGGTTGTAAGACTCCTCCCCCACCTACAAGCTCACCTATAGTAACTAGAAGTCGTTTAGATGACAACATTGTCCCTCAAACAACAACCACATCAAACGACAATCTACAGATCGCAGTTGAACCAATAACTCCAAATCC
>JASDQU011504874.1:11677-23220 GCA_032191745.1 Picea mariana
ATGTGATGGAGCAACTGGGTTGTGACACGTGTCGTGTACGTGGAACAATTGTATGGTACAACGTGGCCCAGACATGGGATACCACATGGAACACCCTCCATGGTAAAAGGTTTTGGACTCCACTGATCTTGAACCCATGACCTCCGGCATGGGCGAGAGACTTGGCACAGGCCATGCTACCAGCCTGCCTGCCATATATTTATTACCCTAATACCATTGCGAAAACTTTTAAGTTTAATCAATTGCTATGGTGGGTGGAGTTCGAGTTGGGGTTTAGCCCCAACCCTTGGTTATATGCTTCCACCTTGGCATACGACCATACCACAGAGGGCGTATGGGAACTGTTAAGCCGTGGAAACATGTCATCGCCACACATGACCACTAGTTGGCGTGGTTAGTTCAATGGATCTGGTTTTAGCGCCTAGGACCCGACCACATGGATCCCATGCGACCAACACCTCCATCGAATAAGTTGTTCGCATGCTAACATTGTGATAGAATGCCACTTTTTTGGGGATGCGTGTGAGTGTTGGGTTTAGGCATCGAAAATGACCAGAAGCCAGGTTCAATCATTCTGGGTGTGTTTTGGTGAGCATAGACAACAAACAATTGGGAAAAACTTCCAAGGAGTGATTCCAACTCAGGTTTTGGCCAAACCAGGTGCACAAAGAGCCCAACTAGGGGTTTTTGGATGTTCTGGAGCCATTGAAGCCATCCATTTCTCATTTTGAGCATTATAAAACACCTATTTTGACACTTTGAGCATTAATGAAAATGATCCATTGGAAGTTGGACCAGTAGATGTAGCCCAAGAGAGGGGTGAACTCATTTATCATTTTTTTTTGTTAATGTGTGTATTTTGATGTTTGTTTATGATTGTTTATGTTTTTCATGATTAAGTAAAAACTCGTCAATTTTTATGTGTTTGTAACTTGATCCTATTACCCAAGAACATACAAATTTCACTTGCATTTTTAAGGAGACTCGAGATTTTCATTTTTAGATCAAGTTGGTATTAGAGCATAGGTTTTTGAAGGTTTGGTTATTTTCAAGTGTTTTTTTTTTATGCTTACAATGTTGAAGCTAACAAGAGGAGAAGGTAAACTTGTACAACCAAGTTCTCAACTRTCAAGAAAGAGAACTACATAATCACCTCAATATTCAAGGAGATATTCACCAAGTATGGCTCATGAGGAGAGTCATGAAAATCTTACTTCAGAGGATGGAACTTTCAGAAAATATTTCTATGATATGAGAGAGATGGTGAAAGTTTTATTTGAAGAAATAAATGCAAGGTTGCAAGGTGAAATATCAAACCCTCCAAAAGGTAATGGAGATAGTGGTGATAAAACTCCAAAAGGAAATGGAGGGAATGGTGATACTCCACATCCTTCACCTCCATCTTCCACGTCTTCTACAATTTCACAACCACCTCCAAATTCTCCAAAATAACATGGTAAAATTCCTCTACAAACTCCTTTTCTTAAGCTTGATATTAAGTTTCAATTGCCTATGTACAATGGAGAGGTAAATGCTGAGAAATTAGATAACTGGATTCATTAGATTGAAGTGTCTTGTAGGATACAAAGGATCAAAGATGATGGAACTAAGATTCAACTTGCTTCTCTTAGATTGGAAAGTGCAGAACTCATTTGGTGGGAATCCAAAATGCAGGAGGACATGAAGAAACATGGTAAAGTTTTATCCTCTTGGAATCATTTTATTGTTGCACTTAAAAGACAAGTTTATACATTAGCATACATACAGAAAGCTATTATGGATTGGCCAAATTTTATACAAGATAAAGGGAAAAGTGTTCAAAGCTGCACTCAAGAATGATTTTGGGTATAGATTTATCTTCTCAAGAAGCTTTACTCAAATATATTGGAGGATTGCATAGCAACTTGAGGCACACAATACTTAGGTTTAACCCTAAAATTCTAGATGAAGTTTGTGTACAGACAACTCATTTGGAAGCAAGAGTGAGGAATGAACCTCAAGAGGGAAGTAAGAAACCTTTTGTTCATGGAGACAAAGGAAAGAAGAATTTCAATGGAAATGGAATAAATAATGATTCTTTCAAGAAAGAGGGAGAGAAACTAAAATGTAAACATTGTTCAAAAGATGGTGATGATGAATACCACTGTTGGAAAATTCATCCTGAAAAGAGACCCTAAATGTTCAGCCATAAGGGGAAACCAAAGACTACTGCAACTACACAACATGATTTAGGTTCTGATTCGGGTGATGAAACAAAGATTACAGCCATGGGTTTTCAAGGTAATTATTATATTGCAAGTTCTAGTTCTTCAAGTAGTAGTAGCCTCAATGAAACTCAACATGAAAATGAAAGAATAAAGCTTTTCCACATAACGGATATTTCAAAGAATACCAAGATAGATACTCTTTTTGATATTGGATCTCAAGAAAACCTCATATCTGAAGACATTGTCAAGAAACTAAAATTGGAAACTACTCCACATCCTAAACCATACCCTCTAGGATGGATATATGACAATGCCAAATTTCATTTGACAAGAAGCTATAAACTTAGATTTTCCATCACTACAAAATTTATAGATGAGGTAGAGCTTGATGTTATTCCATTGGATATATGTGTTATTATGTTGGGAATCCCATATTTGCATGATAGGAGAGCCATATTTCATCATCATGAGAACAAGTATCATTTGTTTAAAAATGGATTTGAGTACATTGTCAGAGCACATACAAAGAAGTTGAATTTGTCACTTGTAAATGTTGGACAAATGAAGATATTAGTCAATGCTAGTATGATTTTTTCCCTCTTGATGATCAAACCCAAAGACAATGTTGAAGAAGAATATTTCAGGAACCAAAAGGATTGCCTCCAAAATGGGCTATCCAACATGAGATACAATTGTAGTAATATTTTCCTCTTCCAAAAATTTGTATGTACAGGATACCAGTCATGGAGAATGTTGAAATTAAAAAACAAATCCAAGAGTTGCTTGACAAAGGGGTCATGATGCCAATCACATCACCATGTGGATCACCAATTGTTTTAGTGCCAAATAAATATGGTACATGGCACATGTGTGTAGATTTCAAGGCCTTGAAAAATATTACAGTAAAGAACTGTTATGTTCTTCCTAGAATTGATGATTTGTTGGATCAATTGAAAGATGCTAAGTATTTTACTAAATTGGATTTGAGAAGTGGATATCATCATATTAGGATTGTTGAAGGAGACACTTGGAAGACAACTTTCAAAACAAAGCAAGGTTTGTTGGAGTGGATGGTAAAGCCATTTGGACTTTGTAATTCTCCTGCTACATTCATGAGAGTCATGAATGATGTTTTAAGTCATTTTCTTGATGATTGTGTGATTGTCTACTTGGATGGCATTTTGATATTTAGCATATCTTGTGAAGAGCATGTTATGCATGTAAAGCAAGTTTTGGACGTCTTAAAGAAAGAAAAATTATTTTTGAAGATGTCTAAATGTGAGTTTGGAATGACCTCACTTGTTTACGTGGGACATATTGTTGGAGGACGAGAACTGAAGATTGATTCTTCCAAGGTCAAATTCATTGTGGATTGGCCCAAGCCCAACAATGTGATAGAGGTAAGAATATTTTTGGGAGAAACCCAATATTAGAGAAATTTTATTGCTAACTTCTCTTGAATTGCAGCTCCATTACATGTAGTTACAAGCATCAAGCAATTTTTCCAATGGGGAGGCAAGAAACAAAAATATTTTGATACATTGAAGGAGAAGATTAGTTCAGCTCTAGTTCTTTCACTTCCTAGCTTGAGAGAACCATTTGAGATCCAAATAGATGCAAGAAATTATGCAATGGGAGAAGTCTTGTTACAACATGGTAAGCCCATTTGTTTTCATTCTGAAACTTTTAATGGTGTTGTGATTAACTATCCTACTTATGATAAGGAGTTGTATGCATTGGTGCAAAGTGTGAAAAAATGGAAATATTATTTGTTGGGAAAAGAAACTATCATTCACATAGAGCATCAACCATTGCAATACTTACAATCACAAACAAAGATAGAACAAGCAAGGCACTTCAAATGGATGGGTTTTCTACAACAATTCCACTTGGTTATAAGGTATAAGAAAGACATTTATAGCAATTTTTTGATATGCTTTCTAGGCCTATTGTTAGTGCTTCAGTTATTCTTAAGCATAATTCTACCATGCATGAGAGCTATGTTGAAGAATATGCTTTAGATGCTGATTTTAAAGAGGTTTATGCAACTTTGTGTCATTCTAACCAAGTTGAGGAATTGGATTACCATGTGAATGATAAGCTTTTGTATCATCTTGGAAAGCTATGTATTCCACAGGGTGAAAGAGTCAACATCATAAGGGAAGCTCATTCTTCTCTTATTACGGGTCACTTTTTTGTAGGCAAGACAGTGGCTAATTTGCAAAGGTATTGCTATTGGCATAAAATGAATGGAAGTGTTTCAAGATATGTAAGAGGATGTTATTTATGTGCTACAAGAAATCGTAGCAATAGAAAGTTGGTTTTGTATACTCCACTTTCGGTTCCTTCCTTTCCTTGGGAAAGCATTTCCATGCACTTTATAGGAGGTCTACCTATGTCTAAAAAGAATCATGATTATCTTTATGTTGTGGTTGACCATTTTGACAAAATGTGTATTTTGATGACTTGTAAGAAGCAGGTTACAACTGAGAAAATCGCACAAATGTTCTTTCATCATGTTTGGATACATTTTGGGTTCCCTAAATCCATTATTTCTGATCGAGATTCTCGATTTATTGGGAACTTTTCATCAAGTTTATGGGCACTCATGGGCACGAAGCTGAAAAAGAGCACAAGTTTTCATCCAAAAATCAATGGTCAAACATAAGTGGTTAATAGAACAATAGTGCATCTTATTTTTGGTTATTGCAGCAAGCATCCTAATCTTTGGGATGAGCACTTACACTACATTCAACATTCTTACAACTAGGCTAAGAACTCTTTGACTCAAACATCTCCATTTGAGGAATGTTTTGGTTATTTGCCAAAATATCCTTTAGATTTTATCTTTGTGAAACACATTGTTATTGATGGTCAATATGACATTGATAGGACAAAGAAGTTAATTGTGAAAATTCAGTTGGTGCATCAACTGGTACAAGAACAGTTGGAAAAGAGCCAAGCCAAGTACAAGACAAGACATGAAAAGCATCATGTTGATCACAGTTTCCAAGTTGGAGATAAATCTTGAATTTACATTAGCAAAGAGAGGCTTAGAGAAGAAGGTAAACAACTAATACCAATTCGATATGGACCTTTCAAGATTCTTGAAAATATTGGTAACAATGTCTTTCGTTTGGATTTGCCTCCTTATATGAAAATGTATGCAATTGTCAATGTTGAGAATTTGAGATTGTATGAGCCTCCTTTGATTGATGATAAAGGAGAGCATGTTAAGATTCCTTATATAGAGGATTTCTCGCCAAAATATATTTCAGAACTGCGTGAAGATACAATCCTTGATAGGAGGATGAGAACCTCAAAACAAGGGAATGTGGAATACCTTCAAGTTGGTCTTAAAGGCACAAATCCAAGCAAGGAAAAATGGATTGAGGTTGGAAACGTGAGGGAACTGTACCCTAATCTTTAGATAGACTTAAAGTAGTATTTTAGAGGTCCAAAAGCTACCCAGTGGGGAGGAGTGATCCAGGGTATCAAAAAATCCTCAAAACTCAAAGTGCTCGGAATTGATTCAAAATAGACTCGTGTGTAGGCCTCATCCTCACAATCCAAAAATAACTTGAATGGGTTCAAACATACGTCATATGAGAGAGATATCACATTCTATCCACTTTGCCAAACATGCAAAATTTTGCTGACTATACAGTCCATACAGTGATGACATGGCAGGGTCATACTATTGACGTGGAAGGTCTGTACTACTAACGTGGAAGGGTCGTACTGCTAATGTGGAAAGGTTATATTGGAAACATGGCAGGTGGTCGTAGTGACATGTGGCATAGGTGGACATGGTAGAGGTCTATGTGGTGGGTGAATAACATATGTGATGAACCAACTAGGCTACAACATGTGGCATGTATGTGGAACAATTGTATGGTGCCACGTGGCCTATACACGGGCTGCCACGTGGCACCCCCTCCATGGTAAAATGTTTTGGACTCCATTGGTCTTGAACCCATGACCTTTGGCATGGGAAAGAGACTTGGTGCAGGATGGGCTACCAGCCCTCCTACCATATATTTCTTACCCTAATACCATTGTGAAATCTTTTAAGTTTAATCAATTTCTATGGCATGAGAAGTTTGGGTAGGGGCTTAGCCCTAGCCCTTGGTTATATGCTTCCACCTTGCCATACGACCATACCATAGAGGGAGCACAAGAATTATTAAGTCGTGGAAACATGTAATTGCCACACATGACCAACAATTGGTGCAGTTAGTTCAACGGATTTGGTTTTAGCGCCTGGGACCCGGCCACATGGATCCCATGCGACCGACACCTCCGTCAAATAAGGTGTTGGCAAACTAATGGTGTGACATAATGCCAYTTTTTTTGGGATGCACGTGACTRCTAGGTTTAGGAAAAGGAAACACATAGAATCTAGGTTCAKTCATTCTCGGTGTGTTTTGGTAAGTAGAGATAATAAAKAATTGGGAGAAACTTCCAAGGATTGWTTCCAACTCAGTTTTTGGCCAAACCATGTGCAGGAAGAGCCCAAATAGGTGTTTTTGGATGTTATGGAGCCATTGAAGCCATCCATTTCTCATTCTGAGCATTGTAAAGCACTGATTTTGACACTTTGAGAATTAATGAAAATGATCCATTAGAAGTTGGACCAGGAGATGTATCCCAAGATATGGGTGAACTCCTTTATCATTTTGTTGTGTTAATGTGTGTATTATGATGGTTGTTTATGAATGTTTATGTTGCTCATGATTAAGTAAAAACTCTATAATTTTTATATGTTTGTAACTTGATCCTGTTACCCAAGAAGATACAAATTTCACTTGCATTTTTAAAGAGACTCAAGGATTTCATTTTCAGATTAGCCACTCCCATGGTAACAAATCTAAAGAATTTGAGAGACTCAATTTCCATGCCAGTAGATGCATCCACATATCGGAAATTGATTGGCTCACTGATGTATTTGGTAAATACTAGGACACACATATGATTTTGCATTGAATACATTGATCCAGTTCCAGGTGGAACCAAGACATGAGCATTGGATAATTGCAAGGCATATTCTGAGGTATCTATGTGGGACGTTGAACTATGGTTTCATATATCTCTTAAAACAATGATGTACAACTACTTCGATATACAGATTCTGATTGGGCAAGGAGTGAAAATGATAGAAAGAGAAGTTCAAGTGTATGCTTCTATTTGGGATATGATATTATATCTTGGACTAGTAGGAAGCAGAGGTTTGTCACACTCAACACTGAAGAGGCATAGTATATTGCAACTTGTAAGGCTTGTAAGGAAGAAATGTGGTTGTAAGTTTTTTTTTGGACTATTTTATTAGGTGTTGGATTCAACCATGATATATTGTAATAATAAAAGCTATGTGAGGCTTTTAGAGAACCCAGTGTTTCATAACAGGTTGAAGAACATTGAGGTCAAATATTATTATCTTCGTGATAGAGTCCATAATGGAGAAGTGAATCTCTATTACATGTCCACTGATGAGAATACATCTGACATTTTGATGAAGCCTCTGTTGAAGAAGAAGTTTGTACACTTCAGGGAAAAGTCGGAGCTTGACCAGATTGCTCCCTTGGGTGAGAGGGAGTGTTCATGATTGACATTATGGATAGTCAGTGTGCTAGTGGAAGGTTAGTCCAGGATGTGAAGATTGTTAGTGGACATTATCAAGGTGGAGAATGGTCTAGGTTGTGAAGATTGTTGATGCACCATGGAAAGACATTTTCATTGTAAAAAATGGTCAAGGATGGTCATTCTCCTGGGGATCACATGGTAGAGGTTTACTCTATGACCCATGTGGTCAAGGTCCAGTCAGGTTGAATGGTCCACTTCCGAGTGACACCACGAGTGTGGGATGTTTTTGTAGGACATTGATCTCTAAGACACAAGTGAAGATATGGTTACTCCATGAATCATGTGTTGTTGTGATTAGCGATTGGTCTGAGACGTGTGGTCTCAAAATCCCATGGCATGGATTTCAACATTTGGGGATATGTGTTTTCTTATATGGAGGGTTACTCCATGATCCATATGATAGAGGGTTAATCTAGGATTCATATGGTTAGAATAATGGTCTCAGTTTCCCATGATGTGGCTTTCAACATCTGTGAGGATAATTATTCTTTCGTGATCCATATGATATAGGGTTACTCTATGATTCATATGGTTATAAGAATGGTCCTAATGGTTACTAGTCACTTTGTTGAGTGTGTGACAACTATGCATTACATAGATTTTAGCACCTGACTTATTGAAGATCATGATTGGATACTCATCTTTAGTATGGCTCTATGAGATGGAGGGTTACTCCATGAGATGATGCAAATGATGATTATATGTCATGTGTTATGACAGGTTGGTTCAAGTTATGAAGATGATGATATTTTGATGTAACCTTTCACTAGATAGATTTTTCAACTTGAGTAGATATTAGCTCATTGTTATGAATACCTCCCTAGTTAAGAGCGAGTGTTGAAATTGTAAATATGGTCGGTCTTGATAACGTACTTGTAAACAATATTGTTATGCTCAGGAAAAATAAGGTCCTATGGGCATGTAGGTCCTATTGTATTCTACTGGTGATGAGGCCCTAGAAAAGGTCCACATGGTGTAGCCATGTGCAACGTGATGATTCTACTAGGACCATGGGATGCATAACCATGTCATGGCCAAATGACCATGGCATATCCTGCAAGGCTATCAAAACTAGTGGAAAAATATCATTGAGAATTCCTCCCTAGCTAAGATGGAGTGTTGGTATTTCTGGTAGAAGCATGAGGTATTCACCTTCAGGATAACCTTTCATATAGATGAATATGCGAAGAACTAAAAAATATCCCAATCAACCTCACATAAAATAATAAAGAAGAATTATAATGCTTCAAAAGTAAAGTCGGCTCTAGAAGAAAAAAGATAAACAAAAAATATATTTTCTAGAAAGTCAGGTTGGCCCTACCAGAAAAGTCACTAGACAGATTAGTATAAATAAGGGTGATGCTTTCCTCATTTGACACACTCACTCATTTATCTATAGCAGAAGTTTTTCGAGAGATTTGTAGTTGCAGTTGCAACTGTAGAAGAAATAAGGGCACATATGAAGGGTCTATGTCTTTTGTTCCTGATGTGTTGGTGGAGGCCAACCACTCTAGATCTCTGGCTAGAGTGTGTTGCAGTTGCATAGTTGGTTTTCCTTGGTCATGTACTAGTAGAGGCCAACCACTTTAGTGCTCTAGCTAGAGTGAGATGAAACTGCATTGTTGATCTCTTGGTTGTATGCTAGTGGAGGCTAGACACCCTAGCGCTCTAGCTAAGGTGTGTTGCATCTATGTTGTTGGGATTATTTCTTGTGGTTTTTTATAGTGGATAGATCTTGTTCTTGGTTAGTTTATATTGAAAAGTATATTCTCTATATGAAAGTTTGTTGGGTTTTATTCCCTTGTGTATAAGGCTTTCCCAAGATGTATATTCTATGCGTGGGGGAGGCACGATTATGTGCCTATGGTTAGGTGTCTATGGTGTAGCATTGCCTATGGTCATGGTGGCCGAGGTTGACGTGGTTTTCCAGCTTACCCAAGATATTAAAAACTACCTCAATGATCTAGAGTGCTAGTTCAAGGAATTCCTGCAAGAACTCAAGACTATTGTCACAGTCGTTGAGGTAGTCACCACATGAATAATTTGGCTTGAGGAAGAGCCAATTAATAGTGGTGGGGGCCTATTGGCACCCAAAGTTCTGGGTTAATATCGTGCATGCGCACAAATAATTTGTGTGTGCCCATTCTAGGTTCTTGCGTGCCTAAGAGAATACACAGAGAATGAGAAGAAGTTCACTGTGGAGTGAGTTTTTATACTGTGCACCAATATTGAAGTCTACCAAGTGTGCATCGCCCCGATTTTTTCCAGGTGCAGTGGAATTCAAAAAGACGTAAGACAAAATCAAGAAAGGAATCATCGAAAAATATCCCTGAATGATTACTGCGAGAAACACAAGGGAACATGGAACAACTAGAGGATAATTTGGTTAGGAAACTATGATCAACCCAATTCTAGAAAGGATATGTGGATTGGAGGCAGTTGCCAGAAGTGTGAGAGGCAGTTTGTCAGTATAGTGGAGCAGAGCTGGAAGAGATAGAATTCTCGAGTATAGAAAGATGTAAAAGGAAGAAATGATATCAGAAATAGAGTTATTCAATCATGGAATTCACTAAGTTGTTGTTCTTGTTGTTAGTTATTCATTGTCAAGAGCTCACTCCAAGTATTTGTAATATTGTAATTTTTTAATGCTTTTGAATAGAGTCTTGGTATGTCATACGTCTGAGGTATAAAATGATGTACATGGCACAATATGTTGTAATTTTGGGGAATTATATAAAGACGACATGTGACTATTTTTTTGTAGAATATAGTTTTCTTAATGTATGCTTGTCTTCAATGGAATGGAAGGAGTAATAAAGTTGCAACAATTTTGATTTTCCATGTGTCACTCATGTGTTATTTGGATATGTATGTGTATTATTTTACATATTGATAATAGTAAGTTGTTGATGGAGTGTATGAATTCTATCCAATACGGATCCATGTGTATTTATTCCTTCATCCCTATCAAAAGAACATATGGTCTCTATGATCCTCATTGTGCCTTGGGTGAGACCTTCTTCGGCCTTGGTGGAATATTGATATGTCGATGCTTTGGAGTTTTTGTTTGTCAAATATAGACAAACCTCGGGTCTAAACTTCCCAATGTTAAGAAGGAAGAAGGCAAGAATGAAAAGGCCCAATACCTACTTTACTACCATATTGAATATATTTTTATTGTAAGGGATGAGAACATGTCCTCCTATTTTTAGGATTTTAGTTTGGTAGCCTTCAATGTTTTTAGATTTCTCTCTTACAACTCATTTAACCCAAAAATCTATGTATTTCAAAGTAAAAACTTCTCTTTTATAATAATGGTTTGACATTAATCCATAGCATTAGGGAATTCATAAATATTCTTAAGGTATGAATCTCGTATTTTACTGATTAAAAATTATCTCTATATTTTTGGGGTTCAACTTTTAAAAGTGTAAAAACTTCTCTTAATATCTAATTATATAACATATAAAGAAAGAAACATATGTTTATTTTCATCATTTGTATAATTTAATTTAATAAATAAATAAATAAATAAATAAATAAAATATAATTATAATATTAAATAGACAAATCACTTAAATTAATATTTAAATCTCTGGAGGGGTTTGACTGTAGAGGACTATCTGAACAATTGGTACTCTAGACCATAATTAAAAAATTATAAGTGTCTTCCTTTCCTAGTGCTCTGGGGAG
>JASDQU011504875.1:10590-21289 GCA_032191745.1 Picea mariana
CTATGGTTCATTGTTGGTTTAATTTGTGAAATGTATGAATGCACAAACATTAGATTAAAATTCAATATGGGTTTCATGCTCTCAACAGTCATATCAACATTCATGTCACTTAGTAGAGGCATGCCATACCCACAACTTTACCTCACCTTGTTGTCCTGTGCATTAATGAAACCACTCATTATTCAAATTGGAGTTTGATGCTAGTGTAGGGTTTGGTATTCATTATGGGTAATGACTTATAGTTCTACACGCCCCCTAGTTTTTCATTTTCACAAAATCATTTTATCAAGTTATGGCAGGCTCCAAACTTCGTAGTTTTTGGGCCATTTTAGTTTGCACAGACCTCACTCTGCTACTCGTTTATTGGAATCCCAAGTCTACCCCTGTGATATATTTTGTGTCATTTTCACGGTGGCCATGGCCCCTATGGTTTGAATCGAACCAAACGACAATCAAGATCTTCTTTCCCACGATGATGCCATCGATGATTTGAAGGATCACGGTTGGGATATCTTCCTCGGGAAATTCAATGGCAACAATATTGTGGTCGCACAAGTCTTTGCACAGATGTTTGATGGGTTTAGGGCCAAGGTCGAGGATGTGCAATTGGAGGTCACAGAAGACTCTGTCGTCCAAGTAACAAGACTCCCATAGGAAGGTGAAAAGTGTTTTAAGAATGCCAAAATGGAGGATGTTCCATGGAACCTGTTCATGGTGTCTCGTGAGTCTACCTGCTTCCCTAAAGGTATTCCTATTAAACACCTGAAAACTAGATGGCATGGCCTTATTTTGATTTTGAAGAAATTTATAACATGCGAAGGCCGGTATGGTTTGGTCTTTCTATACCACGTTCAGCTTCTTATGTTATTCATAGGGTTTGATTTGAACATTTTGTTCTACTTGTTAATGAGTTTATACTAAATGTTGAAACGTTTTAAGAGATAGAGATTGAATTCTCTGTCAATCCTCTTTCATCATGGGCTCATAAAAATCCTATTCATATCTCACCTGTCACAAATCGAAGATAAATGGGAGAGTTTCCTGAGACAAAATGGTTTTTCCTAGGCTGACCATACAATCAACCTACCTTTAAATGTGAATCCCATCTTTAATAGTCTTGTGACCAAACGTCAGGGTTTAAATCCACCTGATGGTTGTGAGATTAATGAATCTGTGTCTATTTATTTGAAAACCCCCATGGTTAAGAAATCACGATGTATGTTTTCTACCATAAAATCATTGGAATAGGTTGTGGGTGAATTAAAAGGAAAATCTTCCCCTTTTCTTGCGAATATACCTAATCAGAACCATAATGTTAAACCTACTGCAATGAAAATTCATAAGGGTAAGCAAAAGAAAAGCTCAATTTTGAATTTTATGAATAAGACGTCTAGTCGATTGATATCTAGGAGTTTAAGGAATCGAAAAAAGGATCATTTGAGATCAATATCTACAATTGAGGTCAATGATCACTGTTTAGATCAAGAAATTGACAATTTCCTTGCTCGGGAAGATTCGGATAACGAGTCTCTCAAAAATGAAATTGTTGCCCGGGTTGAGCAGTATGATTTTGTCTCTAGGTTACCTCTGTGTCTCAAGGGACAATAGAGTTTCACTGGCATTGGCCACGACTTGAATCAAGACACAGAGAAACATGAAATACTCGTTGTTGAATACTTTCCACATCAGTCTGTCATTACACAAGTACATTGTGACAATTTCTTAGATTGGATAAAACGTTATTACAAGGACATCCCATTGTTACAATCTCAAGTAAAATGTCTAGCTGCTTGGAATTCTCTACTAGAACAAGAGAACCAAGAGTTGAAAGCACACACAGAAAGGGAAAATAAAAGACCCAAGAGATCTAGTAATATAATCATAAAAAATACAACCAAATTCAAAGCCATCATAAATTCGGAAGTGTATGATCCTTCATTTTCTAATTTCTAATGGTAAAAATGACTTTGTTTGATTTTCTTACATTCTACTATGAAAAATCGAAATAAGAAGATTTAATTTTTATTTCCTTTGTTAATAATAAGAATAGCTACAGAATCTATGATTATGTAGCCAGTCTATTTCTGAATATTAGTTAGCATTATTTTCTGAATATCAAATTTGTTTTTCTATCTACAGGAAATTGATGATTATGATGTTGATTACATGGAGAAAACATCTTGGATCATACCTTCTATTATTCAGTAGTTTCTATCTTTTATTTTGATAAAACTTTGATTTATTTTGACAAAACAACTCATACAAGAGTGGTTTCTAGTTTCACTATTTTTGTAATATTATCTATTTTTTGGCTATTGCACTCTATCTTGCATGATAAGAGTATGTGAATACTAATCTAGTTTAAATATTGGTCACTCTTAGTAGTGAAGACATCTTTGGCTGGGATACATTATGGACATATGATTTTTTCAGAACCATTATGGAGAAGTTGTTAATCATTTGGCTTTAGACTCGTGTGACGCTTACCGCATTATGTTTTTGTCCTCATCATATGAAATATCATAATGCTTGATATAGCTTTAGTCTATTTATCATATGGTATTTCATATTGTTAAAGTACTTTAATTATGTATGTAATTTTTTGTTCCATATTACATATGTGATCAATATGCTATTTAAATATTGTTGATTTATGCTTGATATTAGATGATGGATTATATGAATGCTTTGTATTGAGTTTTCTCTATTATAAGTGTTTAGTATTATAAGATCATTAGATCTATACATTTATCATTATGTCGTTATATACTTGCTCCAATGCATCTTTGAGTTTATTCTGGGAGCATTAGCACTGTTCTTTCACAGTTTTCCCTCATAGGCTGGACAGTTAGGAGCTCGAATTGCACATGAGGAAAAATTCATTTTCGTTGACTAGCTACAGGTTAGTTTACTTGTTATTTAGTTAAAAAAAAATTGAAATAAGAACAACATGAGTTAGCTTTGATTGTTTATGCATTCTTATTTCAAGTATTATTTGATTAGCATTTGGTAGTTTCAGATCTTTAGACATTCATAAGAAAACAAAAAAATGTATGTTCTTTCTTTATCTCTTTTATAAACACTTTCAAAAATATTTGTTTCGCAAGATGTCAAGAAAATCTTGTACATTGTACATAAATTGTTTATAATCATATGAACATATTCGTGTTTCCATTTTTGAACATTTGTAATTATTAAACTTATATTATTAGTATCATAGCTTTTAGTTTAGTTTCATTTCTTTTATTATTATTAGGACTTTAGTTGGCCAACAGAGCCATTAAACTTGTCGGGTCATTTCATTTCCAACGACTTGGGTTATTTAGATAACCCCGGTCCGGATTGGACCGTCCAGATGATGGTGTGTCACTTACGCCCGCCAACAAATGGCACTAGAAGGAGGGCCAAGAAAAATTTAATGATTAAATGTTTTATCCCTAAGCCTGTCATAATTCCAGTTTTATAAAATCTTCTTCTGTGTCATCTTGAAATGAAATAAAAGGTAGGCTAGACTGACAGGATGGACTTGCAGGAGTCTTTGTTTCGAATGTATTTAATTCCCTATGTCTCCCTAAATCATTGTGTTAGAACATGCTTTCCACTTCTCATTACTTGATATTCCCAACAAGACAGTCTCTCACTTGTCCAAACTCACCATTGATGCTGGGGGGAATGTGTCTACAAAAGACCATATTAACAAGTTTTGGTGTAAATGCATCAAGCCTGATATTTCTGATTTAAAGGTTTTATGCAGATTGTTTTCTTTTACTTTTAGGGGTCGGCTTTAATATTGGTTTGAGTCTTTTCTAGAATATCACATTTTTTATTGGTTTCAATTTGTAGAGTAATTTTTAGATGATTTTGAAAACTATGATTACAATCAATTATGTGAATAATTTCAGACATTACTAATTAATGACAATTCATCTCCAGAATGCTTTTCAACACGAGTCCATCATGTTCTTTGTAAAATTAATCTTGATGACATGTCATTTGTACTAAATCTCCTCTATGATTCTTGCATCTCTTTCATCCAATCATATTCAATTTTGAATGATGAATTAGTTACAAATCCCATCACTGAATTGCAAGAAAAATTTTGTTTGCAGGATGAGAGGAATCGAGACGAAAATTTTGAACAAGCAAGGGAGGTAGAATCTATTGAAAAGGTTCTTACTGACAATAAAAATAGTTTTTCCTCTGAATCATTATATTTCAGTCCTCGACCATTGTAGAAGAATATTCGATGTTGGGTCAAGGTGAATGTCCTCATTCTTCTAACTCTTTTTCTGATCAGTACTTAAATTCAGTTATTGAAGAACACTTAGGTGATGAAAATCATTTTAAGCATTCTAACATTCCTATGAAAATGATTAGAGATGTAAATATGCAACTTGAAGAAGAAACCTTAAACCTTCATCACAAATCATACCTTATCCAAATGAAAGATTAGATGTGTGTTATGAGAGTTTTAAATTTTCCATCATGCATGAGGCAAATTTAGACGATCATATTATGTTGAAGGATTTATCACCAAAATAGAATGAAATTTTTAAGGAAAGTATAGAGGAATGTCATGACAATACTATTGTTAAATATCATAGATCAAGAGATTCTTTTCATGTGCTCATTCATGATTCCTTTTACTCTTTATATCCCGATCTCTTCTTAGATTCTCATGGGCATGATACTTTACCCACGATATCTTACTCTTTCCCATAAAAATCAGATCTTTTCGATATGCCAAGATTTGGTGAAATTAATTCCAAACATAACATTTATGAAGTCGGATTTGATGCTCTTTCACTTTCATCATTCACATGGAAAAAGTACATGTTGCAAGATGATTTTACGCGATTTATTTTTGAAAAAGACAATGCACTCATTCCTATGGAGATCAAATATTCTACATTGCATATTCGTTCTTTGATTAGTTCGAATTTTAATGTCTATGCTTCACATTTTGAAACAATCAATCTCATCAATGGAAGCATTCAAACCAATGATCTAATTGATTTCATGAATCCTCTTATGATATGTTTCCCATTGATATATCTATTTCATCAAAGTCATAGTTTGCATCCTAATGAAATGATCTTAGAATGGTTGGAGGATTCATTTATCAAGAAGTTTCAAAAGAATGGTAAGGTTGAGCTTGTTTTGTTTTTAAATGAATATATAGGAGGTAAGCATGACATATTTCTTTTCTATCTGCAAATACTACATTCTTTTGTGCTTATTTTCGACTTTCTATTCCTTGCAGGATTCAAGATGTTCTTGTGGATGCATTGGAAATACGATTTTGCTTATCATTTTGATCTATTTGAGTAGTTTAGAGTAGGTTTTCCTTTAGTTTTATTTCGCATTGTTTGTCTTTTTAATAATGCACTTAAGAACACAATTGGGCACACCAAGAGAACCATAATATGATTGTTGTCAGGGAAGTCCACTTTAATCCTTTTCTCTCTTCTTTTTGTTGAATATTTTTTCCAAAAACGTAGTATCATCATGAAAATTTTAAATGGAAAGTAAAGAGAAAAGTAATTTTGAACTGTCAATTCAACCCTRAGCTAAGGTACCRCTAGTAGGACTGCACTCATATTAATAAGGTTTCTTCTATTTTATTTTAGTCTCTCTTTAAAAGGTACTTCACTTGAGAAGTTCAGATCCACCCTCTTGTAAATAATTTTAAATTTTTTTTTTTTGGTTCTTTTCATTTTGCTTGATTTTGATTTGTTTTCTAAATAATCATATCTGAATCACCATTCATTTGTTGAAGGGAATTAGAATTATTATTTATTAGAAGAAGTTGGTAACATTTCAAGCACCTGAGCAGTAAATGATAAAACTCAGATCAAAAGAAGTAAGTTTCTGTTCAATCAGTGTTTCTCGTTTCTCATTGAAATTACAGGAAGACACGATTATCCTTAACAAACTTCTAACATCGTCCTTGTTTTAATGAAGACAACTCAATTGTGCTTTCCCATCCTTGAGATGGTTTCTTAACATAAATCTAATTTTCCAAATCATGATGAAAATCATCAAAACATAAAATGATTCTTTAATGATCAAACTTTTTATCCCAAACTATGAGATTTTTGGTATCACCCCACTCTCTTGAATATCATGAAGTTTCTTCTAATTTATAAAAAAATTCTATAGAGTTGGAAGAACTGTAATGTGTGGGAAGTGTTTGTAAACCTGTCGGGACACTCAACAAGTCTGTTGGCAGTGGGTAAATGCACTCATGATACCAAGGAAACTTTGTTGGGGTACTGAACAGGCCTACTGGCAGCGAAGCAATGTCATGTTGGAGAAGATTCTCAGGTATGTATTTTAATTGGATCAAGTGTGAAGATTTTTTTATAATGAATGGACAACTCTTGGATAGGATAAAAGTACTAGAGTGGGTTAAATGACATCACTGTTGAGGCTATGGATGCCTGCTGGCAATAGTGGCCCTACCAATGGTATCAAAGTCATCTGTATAAACATCACTACACCCGTAATCTAAATTAGATACAAGATTACATTTTTTAACAGAAATACATTTGATGTTGAACTTCTTCTTTTTTTGAGTTATGATTGGGGTGCTTGATCTGTTGTTGACTGTTTCTAAAAATTTATTTCATTTGACCCCCTGACAAAAAATTTATAGTGATGCAGAGAGAACTACTTCACCCATTATGTTGCCAGTGTCGGCAGCCACCATTTTTGTCGATTTTTATCACAATTAAAACCACCACAAGGAGATTATACCTTTCTGTAGCTTCCACCTCCTTAAACGTATAAAAATTCATGTTTTTGGGCTTCAAGGTGATGATTGGGTTAAATTTATATTATTGAGTTTTTCGTTTGAATTTTCGTTTGTTTTGAAATTCATGACTGTAAGCATGAATTTAAATAAAAACTTGGTTTGGGATTTGTCGTTATATCACTAGTACATTTGGGTCAAATTTTGACGGCATGTTCGATGCAATTGCCACTTTATACTGTCAGGAGAATGACAAACAAAAAAACCCCTCAAACGTCATTTCACATGACGTCGCTTTTCTGATGGCATAGATGTTGTCTTTGTTGCGACGTTTCATGCAGACATGTGTCATCTTGGATTTTATTATCCAAACCTCATACAACCGTCGTAATACCGACGTCTTAGAGGTGGCAAGACCAACATCTTGGACGTGCCAAGATCAACATCTTAGATGTGGTAAGAGCGACGTCTGGGATGTGGCAAGACCAACGTCTTGGACGTGGCAAGAGGGATGTCTTGGACGTGGAAAGAGCGACGTCTTGGACGTGGCAAGAGTGGCGTCTTGGAGGTGGCAAGAGAGACGACTTGGAGGTGGCAAGAGAGATGTCTTGGAGATGGAAAGAGTGACGTTAAGAGGTATCAACTCTGACGTGGTTTCTATGGGAGAGACACTCTTGGAGGTGGCAAGACCAATGTCTTGGAGGTGGCAAGAGTGACATCGTGGAGGTGGAAAGAGCGACATCTTGGAGGTGGCAAGAGATATGTCTTGGAGGTGGCAAGAAAGACGTTAAGAGGTATCATCTCTGACGTCGTTGCTATGGGAGAGACACTCCAAGATGTCGCAATAGCGACTGTGTTGTAGGTATTTAAAAAAAAAAATACAATATCAATACTGAGAGGGACAGGTACATTAACCTTTGCTAAGATACTAGCCATATCAATATTTAAATCTATATCATCGATCTTGGAGCTAGAAAGAGAGACGTTAAGAGGTATCATCTCCGACATGGTTCCTATGGGAGCGACACTCCAAGACATCGCAATAACGACTATGTTGTAGGTATTTAAAAAAAAAAATACAATATCAATACTAAGAGGGGCAGGTACAATAACCTTTGCTAAGATAATAGCCATATCAATATTTAAATCTATATCATTGGTCTTATGCAAGGTTGTTTGAGGAGGAGGACTAACTTCCAATGGTAAAGGGGGTCTTGTCTAATGAGGTTTAGGATCACTAGAATATGTCTTAGATGTCTTATCAAACGAACTCGAAATTGTTGAGCTATATTCCTAAAGCTCAAGTGCAATCATGCGTAACTTAGAGGGAAGGCCCCTGTCACCTCACCAACCCTCTTTCACTTCAAGCAAGATTTCCTCCGAGTGAAGGGGGTTTTCCTCAATTAATATTCTGAGGACTTAGGGAAAGGAATCTCAATGTGGAGAGTGAACTCCAAGAAAAATGTGTTTGGATAGCTTTAGACTATTTAAGAAAGTACTTGGAGGTCTCAAGATCAATGTCTTTTCATTGGTCATATGGATTTAATGTAGCACTTCAATGGAGATCGAGGGAAAAGTAAGACTTGAAAGTCTATCATAGGATTATCACTTCATAAGCCTAGGTCAACCTCCTAGGAGAGAAAACCCTAGAGTTTATCCCCTCATAAACACTAGGTGTCCTCCTATCCCTTCAAGAAATACTAGCATAATATCAAGACAACTATGTTTTAAACCCTAGGGGGATAGCTGCTTCTAACCCTTAGAACTAAACCCTAGACAAGAAAATCCTTAAGGGGATAGCCAGTCCTAACCATTACGGAAAACCTTGAATGCTTCAATAAGTTAAGATGGATAAAACAAGTGAAGGGGATGATCACTCTCAATACTTCCTTAGGGTTTCAAGATAGTTCAAGAGATACTAGTTGCAAGGGCTGATCTTGGGCTGGTAAATATGGAAGAATAGAATTGCCAAGTTCTACATCCTTTAGATAGTTCATCCTCGGATGTCATGGCTCACCTACTAGGTCTGTAACTGTAGATATCTCCACAACTTCATCTAATTGGATATCATCATCCACACATATGGTAGCATTTCTGAATTGGCCCCATTTTATAGGAGATCCCTACAGTACCTCTTTGTCACTTGATGGAGACCTCTTCTTCATTTGCACAACAACATTTCATTTTAGATTAAAGGCATAATAAATATGGAAGGATTATTTAGTTTGTCCCATCACCCATGTATAAACTATTCTAATTGTAGATATAGGTTGGGATCATCATCCACCCATATGGTAGAATTTGTGAATTGGCCCCATTTTATAGGAGATCCCTTCATTACCTCTTTGTCACTTGAAATAGACCTCTTCTTCATTTGCACAAGGCATAAGAAATATGAAAGGCTTATTTAGTTTGTTCCATCACCCATGTTTAAATTGTTTTAATTGTAGAGATAGGTTGGGATATCTTTTATATGTGGTGGTTTTAATCTTCTCACACAATCATTTTTTATAGATATATTTCACCTAGACTTGGGCTATTTGTATCGTATCCACATAGGGGATCGTATCACATTGTTTCAACTGTTACTTTTGTTACAGGGGTTGAACCTAATAGATACAAATACAAGTGTCTCTGCCTATAACCATGTAGGAGGAGCCCGTAACAACTTGTTACAGGTTGAGCCCCGCATGGTTACAGGTATGTGTGGTTGTTACTCCAAGGTTTGAATCCTGTAACTTATGTTCACCAGTTTGGTTACAGGCAGGTATGCTTCTTACGACAAGGCTCAACCCTTATAATTATTGTTACGAGGGTCGTCATGAATAGTAAAAGGCAAATATGCTTGTAATTATGGGGTCAACAATAAACACCCCTATGACAAAATGGGGATGTACCCATCATAGGGAGCAACCCAAATTCCATGGGATGTAAGTGGAGAAAGAATTTGGGCTGTCATCCCACACTTGTGTGTGTGAACCCCATGCAAGTGGGTGAACTTGCACAACAATGTCTTTGAAAAAAATTTGTATTCTTACATGACATGCAATGGCCATAAATGAACATGATATGCTAGAGAACTTCATGAATGGAGCGATATAACATGGGTGACTATTATGAAGGACCACTATGTTAAATTGAATTTCAGCACTATGCTTTAGTTCAAGAGTAACTGCTTTGTTATAAGAACCCAATTGCTAATGCAAAAGTCAGCTCTCGTGTACAAATGGGCTAGGCATTTAAGAATGTAGAAAACCATATAGAGCGAGACATTCAGATTTTCTATTTTTAGATAATGTACAATCCTTTGATGCAAGTGAAAGCAATGATGCATATTAGGAAATGGGGTTGACTTAAAAAAAAAATATTTTCAAAGATTTCAAAAGTTTGACCTGGAAATGCATCATTTGACCTTTTCCCTTTTAGATGATCTTAAAATTCTGGAATCTAACCTCAATGTCTATGCACCAAAACAATATGCACGATAGTGTTACTTTTTCAACTGTCATGCTCAATGTTATGACAATCTAAAGAAACACGCAAATCACTTTTAGCATATAAGAGATAAATCTGTACACGTCAAAACAACTCCAGGTGGAAATGAACACTCAAAGAGAGCTTCCTGCTCAGCCTACAGGGAAAGTAGCAAGACGGAGGCTAGGAAGGTAACCTTAGCAATATATTTAAACCATGCAATCATAGGCACTCTAATCCTTGCACCATGCATAGTTAGTTCCCTTCTCAAGAAGTAGTGCTTGCATGTGCATTGAAAGTAACCACACAGTAACAAGGACCTAGGAAGGTGCACTGATGACTCAATAAACTAATGCAACCATTGCTGGAAATTCCTCATATGTAATGGAACAAATAAGAGGCTGTTGATGAAGTTAACAGAGCAGGAGGATTCCTTCTAATCTGTCACCTACTTCAGGGCACATGAGCAAG
>JASDQU011504875.1:21881-36235 GCA_032191745.1 Picea mariana
AAATATCTTGAGTCAAACTCAAGTGATGTAGGAGGCATCTTCCTAGAAAAATTGTTCGAACATAAGTATGAGTGAGATATGAGCAGGTGGATCATTAATGACCAAAAGTCCTAAGAAAAGTGAATGAAAAGAATTCAAATCAATTGAGAAGGAGGCTCATATGATTGGGAAAGAAACTACAAAATGAAATTTGTGATTTTCTGAAATATGTTTTGAGGAATAAAGGGCTACATTCTTCGTCCTTGTGGTTCAATGATTAGACTCAGTGGTAATCAGAGCAAGTAAGATGGATTTTATGTATTTTGTTTCAGTTGAACGATGACCTTCATATTATTTTTACCCCATTTCTTGATTGCGATATTATTACACGTTCCATTCTCTTTTATTATTTTTGTTAGATCTTATCAATATGATGAGGAAAATAAATAGAAATGTGATTACTATTTTAGATAATATGATTTTAAATTGGGATTTTAGTGTTGAAATTGAATACGCAAATGTTGTGTAGCTTTTATATATTACTAAATGTTACAATTTATACAAAATAAAAGGTGTTTAAAACATTTGTTGAAACCCAAACAATTTAAATGAGTACATCCTCAAGCATATACACAGTGTACAAACAACGATTGAATTTCCGACAGTGCAGAAGTTATATAGTAATCATTCTAGCTAAATCAAAAGAACATCGTCGTGTTACACAGTCTTTCATGGACATCAAAATAAATGAACACGAAAATATAGTATAGGTAACTATTGAATTTATAAATCCACAATAGATACATTATTGTTTAAAACAGATAAATTTTTCATCGATAACTATCAGTACGTTTTTCCTTAGCAACTAATACAAATTACATTGTTAATTCTAGTACAAAGGTGAACAAAATTATAGTAAAATAGAGAGATAAAACCTTCATGTGTATAATGGAAAAACAAAGGAATAAAACATTGCTCTTTATTATGCCAAAACAGACGAATAAAACAAGTTATGTTTATATATGTCAAAAAATAAGGGAACGAAGTCGTTATTGCAACACATACATTAATGAAATATTATGAAATAATAATGTCCAATTAACATAGAGTCTTATGATTGTGTTAGAAAAAAATATCCTAAACGTTCGTGACAGACATCCGATATAGTAACTGAATAAAACCTATATATTTTTCCTCGCAAGCGTTAAGCTTTGAAAATGACAGTGATTCATGCGAGCAACAATATAGTTTTAAACCCACAGTTAAAACTCTTAGTAAACCTTGGGGTGTGCATACCTGTGAGTGACGGAGGCAGACGATGCACGATGTCGGAAATCAGGAATTCGATACGCCAGTCCAGGACAATGTCAAATACATAATTTAAACCATTGGTATATATATAAATTCTATCAATTTTTGGATAGTCCTGTTGTAAAAATTATTACGAAGTGGAAAGAATAACAAAGAGAAGGAATTTTGGGAACTTACCATTTATTGAGTACCTTCATTTGACGCCATGGCCAAAAAGATCCGAAAACGATACCAACTCCCATCAGTATTTCTTAAAAGAAATGGAAGGAACATGCATTATACACCAAAGTTATAAAATAAATTTAAAATATCAGACTGCAGGAAAGAATGGTTGTAAAAATTGAAACAATGTTGGGTAAATCGTAAATACATCGGAATATTACCAGAGAGGAAGAAATCCGCATAGTATCCTTTGATATCCCACTGTTTCGAACATTAAGTACATAGACAGTGAAATAGATTTTAGCACTCAACACGGTCCACATTTTAAAACGAAAATGGTTGAAAGACTCAAAGGAAACAACCTCAAAATGATTAAATTCCTCCAACAGATTCGGGTTCCCCTGAAGAGAAGAACTCTAAACTATCATCTAAAATACCACAGGATACTGGGTGAAGAAATTTCCAATACTAGGTAACGAATGAGGGTCAGGGATAAGTGAAGAACTACATGGAACAGTTCTACCATACGGAACGACTTTTTTACAGTTGATAAACCACGCGGAATAGTGCTACCATACAAGTAATGCATTCTCTTACAACGAAAAAGCGAGGAGTATAATTAGGATCGGAATGACCGAACAGGTGGAAATGAATCTGCAACCCTCTCTATTTTTGAAAACAATGTACTCCAACAAATAGTAGCGGATCCATTTAACACTTGTTCATTCAAACGGTCGTGATCACGCCCGGTATTTTCCCAATTAAGAGCCTGACACATATAACACAAAACTCTGCGAGATAATTAAAGAGTTACATGGAAAATGGTGTATAGTAATTAAAATCTTCGTAAGTGATTTGTACATAGAAAGAGTTAGTGATGGTATGTCATATTAAAATTAAATTTGAAAAAGAGAGGTGATGACTCTAGGGGCTAGGGTACGAATACCAAGGTTTATATATATATATATATATATATTCCAAATAATTTACCAAGATTTATGACATGCGAATTTGAGATTTAGAGTTATAAAAATGTATGATTATTTACTATAGTATTCAATGTAATATTCCCAAGGATTAAAAACACCTCCTAACATAAGTCATCAAATGTTAATAATGTGGTTACTTTACCTCATGTTTTGTTATCAACAATTTGTATCCTTGTTAGTGGAATTAACACAACAGCATAGCCACGGGGTATTTAAATATACTATGTGAACTACCTTCCATATAGGAATATAGAGAAAATAAATTAGATAAAATATATATATATATATATATATATATATATATATGAGTGTATTTTGGATGTGTGACAAAATGGTATCAGAGCTAAGGTTCTGGCACTTATATAAGTAGTAAGAGGTCTTACTCTTTTTTTTTTCTCAAGTAGGAGTTGGCAGCCACAATTTCTGTCGATTTTTATCACAATTAAAACCACCACAAAGAGATTATAACTTTATGTCGTTGCCACCTCCTTAAAATTATAAACATTCATGTTTTTGGGCTTCGAGACGATGATTGGGTTAAACTTATCTTATTGAGTTTTTCGTTTGAATTTTCGTTTGTTTTGAAATTCATGAATGTAAGCATGAATTTAAATAAAAACTTTGTTTGGGCTTTGTCGTAGTATATTCTACCTAAGAAATTTCACTTTGAAGGCACCCATATATTGCTAAGCTTCAAGTTTTATGAACTCATTGATTGATTCACTATCACAATTTTTATGTATTATGGGTATCATGACTTAATTGGTTCTATGGTTCATCGTTGGTTTAATTTGTGAAATGTATGAATGCACAAACATTGGATTAACATTTGATATGGGTTTCATGCTCTCAACAGTCATATCAACATTCGTGTCGCTTGGTACAGGCCTACCATACCCACAAATTTACCTCACCTTGTTGTCCCGAGCATTAATGAAACCACTCATTATTTGAATTGGAGTTTGATGCTGGTGTAGGGTTTGGTATTCATTATGGGTAATGACTCATAGTTCTATGTGCCCCCTAGTTTTTCGTTTTCACAAAATCATTTTATCAAGCTATGGAAGGCTCCAAACTTTGTAGTTTTCAGGCCATTTTACTTTGCATAGACCTCACTCTGCTACTCATTTATTGGAATCCCAAGTCCCCTTGTGATATATTTTGTGTCATTTTCATGGTGGCCATGGCCCTTGTGGTTCAAATCGAACCAAACAACGGTCAAGCTCTTCTTTCCCACGATGATTTGAAGGCTCACGGTTGGGATATCTTCCTCAGGAAATTCGATGGCTACAATCTTGCGGTCGCACATGCCTTTGAACATAAATTTTATGGGTTTAGGGCCAAGGTCAGGGATGTGCAATTGGAGGTCACAAAAGACTTTGTCATCCAAGCAATAGAACTCCCATAGGAAGGTGAAAAGTGGTTTAAGAATGCCAAAATGGAGGATGTTCCATGGAACCTGTTCATGATCTCTTGTGAGTCGACCTACTACCCTAAAGGTATTCCTATTAACCACCTAAAAACTAGATGGCATGGCCTTATTTTGATTTTGAAGAAATTTATAACATGCGAAGGTCGGTATGGTTTGGTATTTCTATACCACATTCGAGTTCTTATGTTATTCATAGGGTTTTATTTGAACATGTCATTCTACTTGTTAATGAGCCTATACAAAATGTCGAAATGTTTAAGAGACAGAGCATGAATTCTCTGTCGAGCCTCTTTCATCATGGACTCATAAAAATCCTTTTGATATCTCACCTGTCACAAATCGGAGATAATTGGGAGAGTTTCCTTAGCTGAAATGGTTTTTCCTAGGCTAACCATACAGTGAACCTACCTTTAAAAGTAAATCCCAGCTTTGATAGTCCCGTCACCGAATGTAAAGGTGTAAATCCACCTGATGGATGTGATATTAATGAATCTGTGTCTATTGCTTTGCAAACCGTTGTGGTTGAGAAATCATGATGTATGTTTTCACCCAAAATATCATTGGAACAAGTTGTGGGAGAATTAAAAGGAAAATATTCCCCTTTGCTTGTGAATGAACCTAATCATAACCATAATGTTAAACCCACTGTAAGTTTCTTGGAATTATCTACTAGAACAAGAGAACAAAGAGTTGAAATCACACACAGAAAGGGAAAATAAAAGACCCAAGAGATCCGGTAATATAATCATAAAAATACAACCAACTTCAAAGCCATCATAAATTCGGAATTGTTTGATCCTTCATTTTCTAATTTTTAATGGTAAAAATGATTTTGTTTGATTTTATTACATTCTTTTATGAAAAATCGAAACAGGAAGATTTAATTTTTATTTCCTTTGTTAATAATAAGACTGGCTACAAAATCTATAATTTTGTAGCCAATCTGTTTCTGAATATTAGTTAGCATTATTTTATGAATATCAAATTTGTTTTTCTATCTACAGGAAATTGACGATTATGATGTTGATTACATAGAGAAAACATCTTGGATCATACTCTCTATTATTCAGTAGCTTCTTTCTTTTATGTTGATAAAACTTTGATTTATTTTGACAAACCAACTCATACAGGAGTGGTTTCTAGTTTCCCTATTTTTGTAATACTATCTATTTTGGGGGGATTTCACTCTATCTTGCATGATAAGAGTATGTGAATCCTAAGCTAGTTTAAATATTGGTCACTGTAACGTTTCCCCATATTAAAAATCTTAGGTCATTAAACCTCTTCTCTTTTGGATAACTTACCACGAAAGAATTATAGTCACTGCATACAGGTAACGTCGTCAATAACTATAACACGAGATTTCGTCTTTACCATTTATCAATATGACATTCTAACCTTATAATCTTACTGATTCCCCTTCTAAATTATTTAACACAGTATAGGAAAATTCTACCCATAAGGGTCAAGGTAGTGATATTATACCCTCGTCCCTCGGATGTTTTAAAGATTACTAGGAGTTAGTAACCTACAAGAATTATACTATTGGCATCCCTTTACATTTAGTGTTACCAACTTCCCATATGTATAATTATTCACATTATTTCTAAGGCCTTTAAATTCATCTCCACATTATACATAACACTTTGTATTGGCGAACGAGGGGGTAACCACGAGACGAACACCGTCACCCTTGAGTATGGTCACAACTTGTGACCTATAAGGTTTATGCGCTTACACCCTTGTTAAAAGAATAGATCTATACAATCATAATACTTCAGGTTTTCAAACAAAGGGATATTACATTACTTTCACATGATCTAATACTAGTCTTGAAAACACTAGTTGTGATTTTAACTTAACTATCAAAGACCTATCAATTGGTCGTCCATATATCATGAATCGTTAACTTTGCCCCAATAGATTCGTTACTCCTTTGAACTGAAAGGGCGGTAGGTCTGCAAGTTAACACCGTTTCCTTAACAAGAGGGGGCGATTTGTATAAGGGCATGAACTTCTTAACTGCACATCACATCCTGCAATAAAAGGGAAATGAATATGAGACAAGAGTGTCACATGCAAGATTAGAATTCCTATCACTCCATTAAAGGTCGCAGTACTAAGAGAGTTGCTTATTGGCCTCTGTGACCAATGTAGACCGACCACCTCTGTCATGTCACATGGTGTAGTACTAGAATGCAACCTTCATTAAACCCGTTCGGGTAGTTACTGAGACAGGCCACTGTTAAACTCCCCTGTGAATCAACTTGAGCGTTTTACCCTATGTGACATCCGTTATTCCATTTTTGTTACGAGGACAGTGGTATGTCTCGTCCTGAGTGCCGATACAGAAAACCTCAGGCGTCCCATGCCCCTACTGCACTATACAGGTAAGAACCACCTGCATTCGGATCTTGCACTTGTATGAGAATGGTTATACTTTTCTTTAAAGGTAGTTATCATAATGTCTTGTCCCTCCAGTCTTGGTTCAACATTTTCCAAAGTCTTTAAGGGTCTGCATATCTCCAGTGTTTTTACAGTACTAACCCCCTCTGAAATCCATTTTCATTTTCATTTCATTCCTGTCATCTGGTTGGCGACTTTCTTCCTCTTTGAGAGAGAATATCTCTAGAGTATCTCCTACGCTATGGATAGTTAAATAGTGGCGACTTAGGGTTTATTTTACCTTTCCCGTGAGGTAGGAGTTCACTGCTCCAAATTCCATTAGGGGGTTTTCTGGTTATCAAATTAGGGAAGGGTTTCGAGAATAATAACAGGGTTCTATCAACCAACAACACCTTGGTAGTTTTCCTGAGGTGTAACCTAGTATTTGATTGGGGAATGCTCGTGGCATACCCAACATTTACCCCACCATGGATTAAATTTTATCAAGGCTTCTCCTGAACAAATCCAATGTCAACATTCATGTGCAACCCAAAGCTTTCCTCTCGAGGGTTCTACGTCCAAGTGAGGGATTCTCTCTTGCTACTTCGACTTATTATTGGTTATATTCTACTATATTCTTCACAAATTGTAGATGGTTTGACTTGTACACTTATATTTGAGATAATGAAGTCGTAGATCAACTCTCTGCACTATGTGATGTTTCTTGGCTGCTATGTAAGATTTTCTTAAGTCAGGGATTACTCCATTGTCATGTTCACACTTGTTCGAGGAGATAAAAGAAATTTCGATCCCCACTATGTAATTCATTTTGGGAGAAAAAGGACCTTAGTGAAATTCCACAATATTCTAGGTCTTCCATTCCTGAAATTATTTTTTAAATAAGAGGGTACAAATTCCCTAGCACTATCTATAATCCAAATTTATAGATTCACTGTGGAGTACGTTTCATACTGTATGCTACTTATGATTATGGTTTGAGATTGTTTCTTGATTATGTCTTTTCTGAATTTATTAATTAGGTTGGATTTCTATGATCTAATGATGGGACCCTTTTCCTTTAACTGTGAGGCTACCCATCAAATGATGCTTGGTCCGTAGCACCCAATGGGTTCATGGGTGACTACCTCACTAATGTAAGGAGATAGGACGATGTTGTTCCATCATCACAAGCTAAGTGAAAATATTTACACTTATCTGCATTACTTCTTTGAAATCATTTTGTCTGAGTGATTGTGATTATACTGTATACCGACTTTGAATTTATTTAATGACCTCTTAAAACCTAATTAAAAATTTATCCTGATTCTTTTACAGGCCTGCATGCATTCGAAGTCTTCGGACCCCTTTTGACAGCCTCCTATGTAGGTACTCGTGTTTCATTTTACAACACGTGTTAAGGAAAGTTGTACTTCAAGTTCTATTGAAAGAAAGGATTTGTCTTAGGGTATAAATATCATGAAATTTCATACCAGATGTCTGTAACAACTAATTTACTGTACAATTTGTTTTTAAAGAAAGACAATAAGGAAAAACCCTTGTTGAGATGCAATTTTTTTTTTTTAACTTTATAAGCATGGTAATGCATAAGGTTAGGGACTCACTTGAGTAACTGTCCGTCCTTGGAAACTGAAGTGAGTTTTTTAATCATTTGAATTACAATATTTCTTCGTGTACTATTGACATAAAACATTATTGTATTTATTTTCTCCAAGCCTATGGCATACGGTGGTTAAATCTAAACATTCTTTGCACTATAAATTGTATTGAATACAACATACAGACTTCCTTTATAATTCTCTATGAGATAATTAAGAACTGTACATTGTTATTGCATAAACTAAAATGGAAGATTTGCTGAAATTACCCCTACTTCCCAAGTCTCGATAGGACTTGTTATATGAATGATTTAGATGGTGAATAGATCAGTAATCCTGTACCAGTAGCTTATGTATATATAACCGTTCATATATAAGTATATGTATATTCATTATGTCATTCCATATTAAGTATTGTTTGGGCAATTTTCTTTGTAGAATACTCATGATTAGATGGTACTGCTCTTTGTATTTATCTACGATAATATAGGCAGCTACTATCCCTTCAGTTGGTTTTCTTTACGTTCACAATCCCGTGCCTATGATGTTCGAAGTAATATAGTATTGGTATTCTTACTTTGGATGCATCTCCTATCTTTTCCATATTGCATTTATGTTGCTATCTAAGATAAATAGAAAGTTTATTCAATGCATGCAATGAACATGTAAGGGATTATCCTACAGTTTATTCCATTCCAACAGTGACCTAATCTGCATAACTACTTCTTCCAGCATTATCCAGATATACTCTTTCAGCTATTAGATCAAATGAAAATAATATTCGTTCAAGAATTTAAACAACATAGCTAATTTATCTAAATTCCAATTTAGAAGCATTCTATAATCCCTTAAGTCAAACAACATTCGATCAGATTTTAGTCCATAATCATACTTCTAACCAGGATTAAACAGGTACCTTCCACTAGCTATCAAATCATATATCATTCTACCAGAGAAAGAATAGGATAACATATCTAAACAGTTGTCGGATAACAAATGGGAACAACCACGTTCCTCCCAACCATAGAATAGGGAAGCCAAATCACTTGCCCGATTCACCCCCTAGCCTGACAATGAATCCATGAGGGCGAACTTGGGAAACCCCTCCTCAACAAAGTCCTTCAACTCCAACAAATTCTTCTTGCCTCACACTCAATCAGTAAAGTTCATAACAAAAAAAAAAATCAATAGTCTCTTTTCCCCAACATACTAGACAACGTCTTGCCTCCTCGCATATGCTATATAATAAAACAGTCCTTTTTGCCTAGGTCTTTCCTCCCCCTTGGGAATTTTTTCATCTTTCTAAATCCCTGATTTTCAGGGGTTGCCAATGGCCAAATATCTGATTTTCCACTTGTAACAATCAGCCTAGAGGTAGTTCCAACATGTTCCCCACTCATGGAGTCATGGTCAACTGGTTTTTAACATGGTTGTTCCATTTGTCTCCTGCAATTAATATAAAATAATTTTTTTTCATACAAGTGTCATAGTTAAATAGTTAGTTGGGTCAAATCAAATCTCTGTCCAATAGTCATAATAATTTATTATAATTATCAAATTCGAAATTTGAAATTGCCATAAGTGGCAAAATTTTTCCAAATTCGAATTTACTGAAAATGGAATAATTTTCCAACAAATTTTAAATTTAAAAAATACTTTATTTTTGGGGATGTCACATCCTTTCCCCCTTCAATGAAACACTGTCCTCAGTGTTCGTTCCTTTTTTGGCACAGGATTGGATGATATTTCCACAAATCTCCCTCCAACTCCCAAGTGGCCTCCTCAGGACTAAAGTGCTTCCATTTCACCTTTACCTGAGCGACGAATCTGTTTTGAGGTGCTATTTCTCTTTGGTCTAGAATGCACAGGGGTTCCACCAGGAACTCACCTTCGGGTTCCACTTGCACCACATTCCAATCAATCATATGAGTATGGTCATGTACATACATTTTCAATAAAGAAATATGAAATACATTATGAATTCTTAGATTAGCTGGGAGTGCAAGTTGGTATGCTACGGTTCCAATTCGAGCTAGTATCTTGAAGGGCCCACAAAACCTGGGTGCCATCTTGGCATAGTTCCCTAACTTCAATTAACTTTTTCAGGATTTGACCTTCAAATAAACATGGTTTCCCACTTGAAATTCCAAGTGTCTTCTTTTCTGATCTGCATAGCTCTTCTCTCTGTCCTGTGCTTCCTTTAAATTTTGTTGTACCTTCCTTACCATGTTCTCCATTTCTTGGAGCATCTCTAGTCCAACCATGAGTCTGCCAGCTGGGTTATCCCAACTAATTGGAGTTGTACACTTTCTGTCATACAGTACCTCGAAAGGGCTTAACTTAACCGAAGTTTGGTACCCATTGTTATATGCAAATTCTACCAAGTGTAGATAGTCATCCCATTTGTTTGGTTTTGTTCTTATGTACATGCGGAGCATATCCTCTATGATTTGTTTTTTCCTTTTGGTCTGTCCATCCGTTTGTGGATGATAACTCGTACTGAAATTTGAATTAGTATTTAGCCCTGCAAACATTTCCTTCCAAAAAGCGGATGTGAATTTTATGTCTCTATTTGAAATCACCATTTTAGGAATACCATGCAGTCTAAAAATTTCTTTCATAAATATTTCGGCAATGTTTATATCTTTAAAAGTAGACTTTACAGAAATAAAGTGTGAAGACTTACTGAGTTTATCGATTACCACTATGATAGAATCATTATGTTTCTGAGTTTTAGGCAAACCTGTTATAAAGTCCAGTGATATGGTCTCTCATTTCCATTCTGGTACTGGTAATGGTTGTAATAGGCCGGCTGGATGCTGGTGTTCGACCTTAACCTCCTGACAATATTGGTACCTAGCAAAGTATTATGTTGTTTCTCCCTTCATATTAGGCCAGTAAAATAGTTTTCTAAGTGTTGTTATTGTTTTATGGTATCCTAGATGGCCAAAATATGGTTTCTTATGCACTTCGTCCAAGAATATTAACTTTAACTCTGTTTAATTTGGTATGTAAAGTATGTTTTTAAATCATAATAGTCCCTTCTTGTCAATACTTAGATCTCAATATATCTGAGTTTGGGGTATTGTTTTGTAATTATTCCCTTATCTTAGTGTAATTTTCGTCATTAATACCTATCGTCCTTATTCTTTGTTCCGGATCACTTTCTGCCTTGCTGATATTTATCTCAAATAACCCATGGAATCTTCTGCTTAAAGCGTCTGCTACCTTATTTTTCTTACCCTTGATGTGTCTAACCTTGAAGTCAAATTCCCTCAAAAAGGCTAGCGATCTTGCTTGTCTTGCATTAAGATCTGGTTGGCTAAACAGATATTTTATACCGCTATTATCCGTCAATAGTAGAAATTTTCTACCCATTATGTAGTGTCGCCACATTTTTAAGGCGTGTATTACCACTGTCAATTCTAAGTCATGAGTGACATAATTTCACTCATGTTCTTTTAATTTTTGGGACTCATAACAAATACCGTGTCCTTCCTAAGTTAGAACACCACCTAGTCCTTCTTTACTAGCATCAACACATACAGTGAAGTCTTTATCCGGGTATGCTACCTTCAATATGGGTGCAGTTGCCAATAATTCCTTCAGTTTGTTAAAACTGTCTTAACACTTTTGTGACTAGTTAAACTTAGTCCCTTTCTTTTGTAGTGATGTAATAGGGTAGGCTATCTTGGAAAACCCTTCTATAAATCTGCGGTAATATACGGTGATTCCCATGAATGATCGGATATTCGCTACATCCTTAGGTACCAACCATTCCATAATGGCTTTTATCGTCTTAGGGTCTACTACAATGCCTTTTGCTGAAATTACATGTCCTAGATATTGTATTTCCTTTTGATAAAAGTCACAGTTATCAAATTTGGTATACAATTTGTGTTTCCTCAATGTTTGCAAAACTATTCTTAAGTGTTCATCATGTTCTTCCTCTGTTTTTTAATAGACCAGAATATTGTCGACAAATATTACTACGAACTTGTCTAAGTACTAACTGAAAATACTGTTCATCAGACACATAATTCTGGCTGGTGCTTTAGTGAGTCCGAAAGGTATGACTACGAATTCGTAGTGTCCATATCTTGTTCGAAAAGTTGTTTTGTTTATATCCTCGTCTTTTATCCTCACTTGATGATAACCTGATCATAAATCCAACTTTGAAAAGATATTGGCCCCACCTACTTGATCGAACAGATCATTTATCCTAGGTAAGGGGTACTTGTTCTTAATAGTCATTTTATTCAATTGTATATAGTCGATACATAGTCTTAGAGTACCATCTTTCTTTTTCACAAAGAGGACTGGTGCTCCCCATGGTGAAACACTGGGTCTGATATACTTTTTGTCCAACAATTCCTGCAGTTGTATCTTTAGTAATGTCAATTCAGGTAAACTCATTTGGTAAGGTGCTTTCAAGATAGGGGCTGATCTAGGTAGTAGGTCTATGGAGAAGTCTATTTCCCTTCTAGGAGGTAACTTCAGTATCTCATCAACAAACATGTCTCTAAACTCACATAGGACAACAAAGTCTTCTAACTTTGGCTTATCTTCTTTTTCTAACAGATTCATTACTTGGATGGCATAAACTTGACATCCTTTTCTCATACATTTATTGAATTACATCGCTGAAATTTGTCTAACTGATACAGGTTTTGGTATACCTTGGGTTGTTCTAGTGGTGCCATAATCTTCTTTATAGTTAAGTGTCTTTGCATAAAAATCTAATACTGCTTTGTGCTTTTCCAACCAATCCATTCTAATAATCATATTATAAGACCCTAGTGGTAGGATGTTCAGACTTGTTCTTATGTTTTTACCATCTAAGCTAAACTCAAAATCAGAAATAAAGTCAACTACTTTCCTTTTGGTTCATTTTCTAGATGTACCAACCATGATTTTGCATGTTTCAGTTTCTTAAGTTTGTTTGAATCTACTACATCAGGAGTAATATAACTTAACGTAGCTCCAGGGTCAATTAAAACAGAAATTCGAGTATTATTGATTTTACCTCCGATATCTACCACAGAGGACTGGTGGTCAGCTTGTTGGCCATCTATGGCTACATTTATCCGATGTAGGCTTCTACCCACGTCACCCACCGTCGAGGCTTCCTATAAATTATGAACAATGGTTCAGTTTGCTGAAATTAAACATGGACAACTCCTCCTTCGATGAGGTCCTCCACATTCCCAACACTTTAATGGCTCGTGGGGACTGTCCCCAAACTTCTTCATTCCCAGATTTACCGGTTTACTGCTGATTTATGTATTCGGATGCTTGGAGTGAAAATCCTTTCTAAGAAATCTTTTTGCTGCATTCTGATAAGAAGTTGGCTGGTATCCCTTCTTCCGCTGGTTCATTCGATCTTGTTTCTTATCCTTCTAGGCTTCGGGAAACTATACTCACTGTTTATACTGGTCATAGGACATTCGTTCTTTCTTGAATACTTCACTCAAGGATTTGGGGTTGTCAAACTCAATTCTGTCCCTGTAGAACTATGGTAAACAACTTAAGAATCGTTGGATTTTTACCTTATCCTCCCAGATGTACAATACGAACCTTAGTAGTTCCAGAAATTTATTTATAAGGTCCTCCATCGTCATCTATCCAAGTCATATCTCGTAAAATTATTTCATTTTCCTTTCATAATAGCTTTCAGAAAGGTATTGTTTTTTGAAAAACTTCTTAAAGTCAGACCATTCCAACAATTTCTCCTTTAGGCCTTTGTCCAATTTTAGGTCTTGCCACCAAATGTTGGCCTTCCCTTTCATATTGTAGATGGCCATTCTGACCTTCATATTGCTGGAATAGTTGTAGATCTGGAAGTGTTTTTTGATGTCCAACAACAATGCTTCAGCTTATTCTCTTGTCCTGGATTCTCCATGAAAGGTAGTTGGTTTAATCTTTTTAAATTCTTCTTCAAGGTGGTCTACTTGTTTTCTTTTCCTGTCTGTTTTAATTTTGTCTTCAACTGAAGGTATTCCTTCAGACAAACTGTCTCCTTTTTCTGTTTCTAGCCTAGAGTTCTTGAAGGCCCTTTTGCTGACCTCTTCGTCATGGTTATCGTCCTTTGGTATTTTCTAAGTCACTATACCATGCAACATGACTTCATTTATCTCTTGTTGTTCCTCTTGTGCTTTCATCAATTTCTCATTGTCTTCTTTGAAAACCTGCAACTCAACAGTAAGATTCCTCATTGTTTCCAGTACTTCCATAGTAGATCTTCCATCACTATTCTATCTTGGATCTCCATGAGGTCCCTGTTCTGGATTTCCTTCCATTCTGATTTGTGCATCATCCTGAGCTGCCATAATTCACACAAAATAGAAATTTTTTTTGTTTGTAACAAAAAGGTTTATTAGTTTTTCATAGATCGTAATATATGTTAAATAATTAATGTGGCCCTGTTCAAGTGCAGTGTTGTAACCTTTTTCTCTGATACCATTTGTAACGTTTCCCCAT